>JAXQGS010000850.1:0-13959 GCA_037040325.1 Mucor sp. M7501 | reverse complement strand
ATTTTGAATGATGGAGGTTTTCGCCTCAAAAATGAAGTTTTCTACTATGGTGTTTCTATGCTCAAAACAATCGTAGAAGCGCATTGAAGCATATAAAAGTGTCTTTTGATCGATTTACTATAGTGTTTGTAGACATTTCCTCCGAAAACGTGTTTTACACTTTTCGACAGTTACTCTCCACAGACTAAAGGGATCGCTCTGAAATTAATACCATCGGATTCCTTGTCCAATTTTACATACAAGGGTTTAGAGAAATACCTGCTGTTCGAGTATAAAAATTTCGTGTAATTTCCCCTGAAAGGTTTTTGGATGTCCAGATGGCGATCCAGAGAACCAGTTGGAGCAGCAGCCTCTGAAATTCAATCCCAGCCAGGCTGTGTTTTGCCCTGGCAAGCATCTTTTGCATAGTAAAAGACACTATATAGACGTTTAATTGCTTTCGCTGTGCTCAATCTCTACCGGTGTCACCCTGTAGGTGTTAACCGCATGCTGATACAGTTTGAAACCTGACATTTGAGTATACATGTTAAGGGTCTCTCCTCGTTATTATGGTCATGTTTTTTGGGATCAGACGACAGCTTCGATGAGATGTTCTGCTATGGCCGGCTTTCTGAGATGGACTGATATGGATTGGCTATATCTGACCAACAATAAAAAAGCTGCCCTTGAAGTCTAATCAGATCAATCATATGCACTTATTTACGACCTTATCCAAGCTCTGGGGCTGCCAACTAACGACTGGATCGTTTTCATAACGTCCTAAATATGAGCTTAAAACAGTTACATGTTCATCAATCTGGATGTGTAATGTATGGTACCTTCAAAATGATCCACAAGCACAAGACATTAGCAGCTACTAGCCTGTAGCTTAGGCTTGATCAATATATTACAATGTCTAGAAGTGGTCAACAAGAAGAGCCTTGATGCATGATGGAACAAGTGTGTTGTCAGCTCAACACAAGCTGCCATCACCCTCAGACGTCACATCCATCAAGAGACAAGTATACAACAAGAAATCAGCCATAAATGCCATGCTCTTTCTTTTTATTCGTTTTCTTTTACTCTACTATACATTGCATCAGCATGTCTACAGAGCAAGCTTTTGATGGCGACAATGACGATGCTGATTACACCTCCAAGTCCAATGCCGCCGATGATAGTGATGATGACAGCTCTACCGTGGACACAATGAGCGACAACGAGCTAGTGAAGCTTTACAAGGATCAATTTATCAATGTGCATGAGCTATTGGGCTCTTCTTCTGACGATGAAGACAAGGATTACAGTGGAGAGCAACAAGTAGACAAAAAAGAACTAGTTGGGCTCTACAAAGATCAGTTGATACCTATACAAGAACTAGCCCCAGTCTCCAGTGTTGAACCATTGTGCAGTAAAAATAGTTGCAGCATTATTAGAAGAGTGCCATTGAAGCCGTATCTCATTAAATTTGGTATGTTTGACTAGACAAGCTGTACGTATTACTGACCAAGTTGCATGATAGCCGTTCCTGTCGCTGTTGCATTAGCGTATATAGAACCCATTTTCAGACAAAGGTGAGTCAATCTGGCTTTACAAAAAAAAACACATCATTCATATTCTTGGTATACCAACAGCCGTGATGAAAACCAAAACCACAACATGAATACGACTGCAGTGCTCACGATCAAAGCTTTATACCTCGGTAATACGCGCCTCATAGTGCTGGTTTAATGCATCTCCTTACTATGGATGTTGTCTAGTAGTCTTTGTTCTACGTGCTCCAGTCCTGCTCATGAATTACAGATACAAACTCAAGATTGATGCGCTGATGCATGACGTTATAGTTGAGCTACAGGCCAAGGTATGTATCAATGTATCGTGTGGTGTAGGAATAGAGATCCTGATATTATCAGTGGACATGTACACTGTATAGAGAGAGCGTCATGTCTTATATCCTCACATCTATCCTTCTGCTGCCGTTTCCGTTACACAGATCAGATCCACCATTGTCGATCCAACCGACTTGTCAACATTTGAGGATTGGCAGTGTGTTGCAGAAAGATTGGATGTGCATCCTCTACTTCGAAAGACGATGCAAGAAGAAAGAGGAGATTTTATTGAATATTGGGAGATATTGATTTAGACTTTATCTCGCGAATAAACTGAACCCCACTTTATATGTACCTTGCAAAGCCATATGAGAATCGATCCAAGGAGCTTGTAGCTGTATATTTACGGGAGCAATTCACATAATAAGCACAGCCATCCATGCTCCTTCATGTCAATGTTGTGAGAGCATCCTATTAAAGACGATTTCTGTAACGAAATTACATGCAGTGTGGTACCTTAAAATTGAGTACATTATTATGATACAACACAAATATGATGATGGCTGTATTTTTTGGATCGGTAACTTTCCTTAACCCCTGACCTACCACCACCACCACCAGCATCATCATCATCATCATCGGCTTGAATCCGTGAAATTCCTAAATATGGAATGTCAACTTTTGAAAAAGGTAAATGTTACTTTTTCTCAAGTTGCTGAATATAGATCATTTCATGTTACATCTAATGTACAATAGAAGAATACCTTGTTTACATGTATATACTACATATACATATTAGCTAGCCATGTTGAGGCAAGTATTATCTATAGCATGAACGTCATGATGTGTATAATAGTTGACAAGAAATTGTATGCTTTTCTTTTTCTCCAGATGCCGTGACAAGAAAGAATGTGTCTTTTTTCCATGTTCTTTTGTGGAAATAAGCCATTTGCAAATGGACATGAATTATATTCAACATGGGCTTATGGGGTACATGTTATCCTGTTGCTGTGATAAGCTTCTTGTAGCACCCAAAGCAACAAAAAAAAATCGCCATATCAAATGTATGAATGTGTGCCGTATTTGGAAGTATGTTTTCACCATTTCATTTTTGCCCTTAATACACGGAAGAGTCAAAAACATCAATTCCTTCTCTTTTCCTCTACTCTACCTATCTTTTTTTTTCTTTTTTTGTTCTAAAAGCATGTTTCAAGAGTATCAAACAGGTAACTCGGGCAATGAACGCACGGATGATGAGAGAGAGAGCGCAGCAATTAACAATGGCGCATGACAGTAGATACAGTGGAAGATTTGTACAATGAAATTGAACATCTTATTGGTAAGCACTGACCCAAATGCAAAGTTTCGCATGAGCGACCACCAACACGAGATGACTAGATGTTCCTTTTGAAAAGTTCTCAAAGGATGTGCAACACTACCAGATTGCGGATGATACGGCAGCAGGATTAGAGGATTACCAGCCATTCCAGCAGCAGCAGCAGCGACAGGCACACGCACCTTCAGCTGACAATGCCAGTTTTGAAAGACCTATCCTTATTGAAAGTGATAGTGATGAAGTAGAAGAAGAGTAAAGATACAAATACGCTTGATGTAAACACCCACTCACTGATAACACATGACATAGGTTGCTCACACCAGACCAGCAATTTACATACATCACCTGCTACAAATGTAATAAAGTCTTGCCATTCGAATCCAACAATGCACTTGCAGTGAACCATGTCAATGTGTGTCTGGATTGTTCCACCAAAAAGAGAGGCCGATCAAGATCCTTCATCTCAGAAGTAGCGGATAAACTTAAAAATCTAGGCAGCAGCAGCAACAGTGTCAGCCTACTCTCACCCTCCACTGCCAACAGCAAGATGGACCGCAGAAGGAGCATGCCCTCGATGAACGATGCTTACACCTCCTCCTCATTAGCGCCCAGCCCCACGCCGTCCAGACCCAGCAGCCGAGCCTCCTCCTTTATTGAAGATGTCAAGCAGTTCCTTGCGCCCTTGTCTCGAAAATCCAGCAGAAACTCCATGTTTCAAGACTATCAGCAAAGCGACAATGCGCCTCATCAGGGTCCAAGTCGAAAGACCAGTCATAATTCGTTGCTCGATGCCATCAACATCTGCAAACCCAAGCAAAGGAGCCATGCCAGTCCTTCCTACGAACGACGTATCATTGATGAAAACAGCTGGGATCAAGAAGACAATGAGGTCATGAACATCTTTCAGCAGCAGCAACAGCAGCAGCATTCACCATGGCAACACACAGAAGAATTGGATGTCGCACAGCATATTCCTGTCCGCAGAAAGCAGATCAAGCAGATCGAGTCTCGCCAAGACAGAATTGATATCTACAGTAAGTGTATTTGTGTGCGATGGAGGCGTATTTTTCTTTTTGCTTACCTGTATGTGCAGACAGTGCATATCTGGATTGCATGCAGGCTCCAACTGACTTGGTTCCCTGGATCATCAAACAGACGCAAAAGGGGCCTCCCGATGATTGGTTTGGCTACACGCCACCAGCGACCAGAGAGCCCAAGAAAGTGATGGGTCTATTCAAGATAAAGGCAAAAGCAAGAGGCGATCTGCGCGCACAGCAATTGCAGCTGGGCGATGAGCTGCTGAATCGGTCCACGCCTCTGCTGCACCACAGATTCAGCAACAGCAACCTGTCCGTGTCTCCCAGTGCCAATTCCATGTACATGGACAATGCTGATGTGGTGCACTCTCCGTCTGACATAACGCCGCAAGACTACGACGACACTAATGACCAGCAGGAATACTTTGACGGCTATCATGATCACCCTACTACTACTACTACTGCTGCTGCTGCTGCAGTACCACTGTCGTCGCCAAATCAAAACGCACCATCCTTGCCCATGGAAGATCCACTCACACCCACTGTACAGCGATCTCACTCTGCACAACCTGTGTCCATTTTGAAAAAGTCAAATGCCAATCGTCCGTTACAGCAGCCCGATTACGCTTATGATCCCTATTATCAAGACACTGTTCCTTATGATGATGTTGAGGATGACGACTACCACCACTACAATCAAGGCGCCATGTATAACAATGACTATGATTACGAGTATGGATACGAGCAGCCCACCCGACACTACGCAGCAGCCCCAATGCACGCGCCTCCTCTCCGTCAAAGAAGCTCATCGTCCATGGTCGCTGATAGAAACAGATACAACAATAGCAGACAGCAGATGATAAACGAGCAAGATTACCACATCTCTATGGATCCTCCTCGAAGAAGAAGAAGCAGAAGCAGTAAAATTAGATCTCGCAATGAAGATTACTACTATAATGATGCACCGGTACCAGTGTATTACGACGATCCACCCTCATCTTATTACGATACAGCACCTCCACCAGCATCAGCATCGTCATCGTCATCACGAAGAGTAAGAGACCATTATCCACCTTCATCGCATGCTGCTATGAGATCCAATAGTAATAGTAGCAGTAGAAGATCTTCTCTAGCAGCTAGCAACAGCAAGAAAACACAAGATTACTATGGCTTATCCGCCAAACTAACACCCTTCATGATGGAAGAATGGGAAATGACGCTGGATGAATTGTGCGATCTTTTCCCCAGGTTAGATAGACATTATATCAATGATTTCTTGAGATCTGCTCAGGGTGATTTTATTACAGCCAAAAATATGATCATGGAGATGATCATGGAGATAAGATGAGGAGCATCTTTTCTTTATACCCCATAATCTGAATAAACAACACTGTAATTTTATGTACCTTTTTTCTCGGCAGTTCTTTACAGCGTGTGGTCAAGGCTCAACTTGAGAACCGAGCAGCAGGAAAGTGTGGGATTTTTGCGTGTAACTCTCAAGACTAAATGCAAGCCATTTCCCATTATTAAGATGAAATCATGTGAGAGAGACACAGAGACAGAAATGCAGTTCCCCACACACACACACATTGCATTATAAAATCAACTTGTTTCTTTCCTTCTTCCCTTCAACACTTGCATTTCATTACTTCATCAACCCCAGCCATTGAAAACCATGAGCGAACAAACCAACAAGGAGCCCGAAGTCTTGATTTCAGTAGAGAACCATGTGGCTACACTCACATTGAACCGACCACGTAAAGGAAACGCACTCACAGCCACCATGAATGCACTGTTGCTCCAGTATCTAGCTCAAATCGAAAAGGACGCTAATGTGCGTGTCGTCGTCTTGACAGGTGCTGGTAAGTTCTTTTGTACTGGTATGGACTTGTCCATGGCAGCCACCAGTTCATCGTCAGAACAAGATGTCAAGGCTTCCTTCACAAATGGACTGCAGGTGTTTGAGACGCTGTATCGTTTCCCCAAGCCGGTGATTGCGCGAGTCAATGGCCCCTGTCTGGGTGGTGGCGTGGGCCTTGTGTTTACCACAGACATCCGTGTGGTTCATCAAGACGCCTATTTTGCATTGACAGAAGTCAAGCGTGGCATCATTCCCGCCATCATCTCTCAGTACATTGTGCCTGAATTGGGATCTCAAAAGACACGCGAGTACATGTTGACAGGCAGACGTGTCTCTGCCAAGGAAGCCCACCCCTTTCTCAGCACCATTGCAGCTACGCCGCAAGAACTGGACCAGCAAGTGCTGTCCTATGCCCACATGCTGCTGGAATCAGCCCCTGGAGCCATGGCCAATATCAAACGCTTGGTGGATACAGTGAGTTCAGGCGGAGAAGCCGAGAGAGCAAGCCGCATCAGAGATGGCGTTGAAAAGGCCTATTTGGAGATGATGCAGTCTGAAGAAGCAGCTTATGGCATCATGGCATTTGTGACAAAACAAAAGGCGGATTGGTCTGCTTTTGTAAAGGACAATGCCAAATTATAAATAAAGCTTTCATTTTGTCAACCGAAAATGGGGGGGCTAGCTAGTCACTGTTGTGTGTTTTATTGAAAAATGGGGTTGCCATATAATAAGATGCTCATTTCTCCCTTTCTTTCTCCCCCACTCTTTCCGCAATTGAAATGCATCCCTCGGATCAAAGAGCTTCTTCTTCTTCCTCTTCCTCAGCGAGACACTCTTCAGCATTCAACACAAGCTCGCACGACCCATTCGATGGTATGTATGGCATTCAATGCTGGCATTTCTCATGTGGTTGCATTTGCATAAATTTAATACAAAACCACGATGCATTTTTTAGCCAGCAGATTAAGCACCTGGTACGAGGATTTGGAGGAGTACGAAGGAAACCTGGAGGAGATGGCAACCGCTACATTGGACCAGGTAAGGAGCCAAGCAAGCAGCAGCAGCCAAGAATGCCCCGAATCTCATACGTAAAAAAAAAAAAAAAAAAAAACATGGCATAGACGTTTCAAGACGAAATGCAACATGTCAATCAATGGTTTGGATTCCTGTCAGATGCAGAAAAGACGGCGACACTGTACACCTTGTTGCAGCACAGTTCGCAGGTGCAAATCAGGTTCTTTATACACTTGTTGCAGGAAATGAGAAAGCCAAAGACAAATCCATTGAATCGAGGTAAGTGCTGCTGTGCAATTCTGATTTTAGTGTGTATATCATTCAACCTGCTTACAAAAAAAAAAGGCTCCGAAAGAGCCTCTGCGCTGGCCAATTTGAATCGAAGACAACCCTCCATTGTCGCTCAACAGCAGCAGCAACAACAGCAGCAGCAACAGCAACATATAAACAGACACTCGTTTGCTATGGGAGACACACAGAATTTAGGTAAATTATTCGGCACCATGGGAACAGACTGGTTTAGCAATGACGATCCGTCGTCCATTCAGTCGCAACAGCCGCAACAGCAGCAGCAACATCCACTGCAACAACCTCAGCCAAGAAGCTTGTCAGGTAATAGAAGCCAGCATCGTCAGTTGCGTCCCAAGTCAGTCATGGAGCTCGGCGGCAGTGTTCTGGATCCAACGTTTTCAAACACATGGCTGAATCAAAGACATCCAAGTATAAGCAGCAGTGTCATTGAGCGACCTCGATCTGCTGATATATCGTCGTGGGCACTACCGACAAGCAGCAGCAATACAAGCACTGCATCCTGGAAACCGCTGCATAACCAACACGACATTGACATCAATCTCTGGAAAGACCCCGTGGATACTACTGCCAATGTCAATACAAGACGCTCTTCGTCTGCCACCACAAACACGACACCCAGCTTGAGGAAAAGCAATTTTGCAGCTTCACATTATCTCAGTGCGCCATCCTCATCCACAGCAACGGGCGGCGGGAAATCAGCTACGTCTCGGTCATCCTCGCTTGAGAGTGTTGTGGCAAACGATTTTGGATACGGCAGCGATCAAAGCGACGCATCCACCTCGTCCAGGCGATTTAGACAATCGCACCAACAGCAGCCCACGCAAATGTCGACATACAGCACACCCATCATGGAGAATAAAGACGACCACGTAGACATGGATTTGATCAGAGGTAGTTGGCATAGACAGGATGAACATGTCCAGGAGCTCAATGTCTGCGTGTATTATACTAGATGTGCCTGCTTGGTTTAGGAGCATGCGACTACACAAATACAATAGCATTTTTGAGCACATGCGGTGGCAAGACATTGTACGACTAGACGATGCCGCATTACAGGATAAAGGTGTAGCTGCACTTGGCGCCCGAAGAAAGATGCTCAAAGTCTTTGAAAATGTGCGTGAGCATTGTCGACTCCATGTAAGTGGTGGTGGTGGCGCCTATCCCATGTAATGCATATCCCTAACCTCTTTCTTGTTCAAAATCCCATTGTCATAGAACATTGAATACTAATTGTGCGTATGTGTGTGTGCGTGTGTGTGTGTGTATAGTAGTATATGCAGAAATCCAATTTTATTTAATAAAGTGTCTTGTTCTTCTTCTTCTTCCTTGTTCGTCGTCGAGACTGAGAGCGAGAGAGAGAGAAAGAGAGAAAAGCTATTTTGATTGTGTAAAATTGATTTTGATTTAGGCCTTGCCAGCAGCAGCAGCGAGAGCCTTTTGGGTACCCTTCTTGGCGAAACGTTGGTTACGAAGGAACTTGGCATCCAACTAGAAAAAACATATGCAAAATCAATCGCCTTGTTCCCGCTCGACACAGTGATATAAACAACTTACACCCTTTTGAGAACCGTACTTGTGAGCAACAGGCTTCTTGAGACCGTTACGGTGAGCCTTCTTGATTTGGTTGTGGTTGGTATGGTTCTTAGACTTGGCCATTGCTAATTATTTGCTAATAGAAGAGTTCGGCATTAATAGGGCTGTTGGTTGGAATTGTGTGCAAATAATAGAGATCGAGGAAGAAGAAGAAGGAGAGGCCAAGTGGTGACATGTTGGAGCCCTTGGGCATGATTGCCTTCTAAATCCATCCATCACGCTACACCATCACAATCATCGTTGTTGTCGTATGGTCCATCCATCCATCCATCCACTAAATCCAGTTCACAATGTGGTCTTGTCTGCTCCTTCTTCCCTCCTCATTTGCATGTGGGTGCGTGATATTTTACCTTATGTCAAAAGTAAAGAAAGATTATTCCCAATGTCGATGCAGTGTATTGATTTAGTAACGGGGCATTGGGAGATGCGGGTTTACAAGACCTTCTCGGACAGATGTTTAGCACCGGACCCAAGCTTTTTAGTGGGAAAAGCGGAAGGCTAAAAAATGCATCACTGGCACAAGATGTCAAATCACCATCTGCTAGCTATACAGATGTCTGTCAAGCAAAATGTAGCAACTCTTTCAAGAGAGAGAGAGAGGAAGGCTATACGCCTCGACATTAGATTTTCATATCGCAATATTTGAAATGTCAATTTTATAGATCATGCCATCAGCATGAATGCAACATATAATGCAGACATATTTCCATCTACTACCACAACAATGGCTCCATTGCTTGATGATGTTGAAACATGGCTTTTTCTTTTCTGATCTGCAGACAGCCAATGTTGATTGTTCGTTTGATCAACGCCACTCAAGCCTCCGCATCCTTCCTGTTGGCTTACATGGGTTCTATTCATGATGAATTAGGCAATATTTACTTTGACTGGATTAGGGAGTACTGCTGTCCATCCACCAAATGTGAGCCATATAGCAAATACAAAGAGTAATTCCCTCAATTAATAAAAACCGGCTGGTTGGTATATATTCATGCACTGTATATGATCCATGCTGTGCATCTTAAAATAGACTAGAAATACATGTGTAGTATGTATGAATCAAGAACAAGAGGTGATTTCCACTTGGCATACCTCATATGAGGTATTAACGCTAATTGTGAGTTATTTTGAGAGTGATATTCTCCCTAATTCTCTCCATTATTGCCGTGGAATTCAACAAGTGGGCTCATATGTGTGTGAGCTACATTTGATATATGCTGTGTGTGTGTGAACCAGACTACCTAAATGACTCACATATCATCATGTTTAGACGTTCCTCGGAACGATGCGCATGTAAAAAAAAAAAAAAAAAGAACAATCAAATATTTAGATGGACAAACCGCATAGGCAAATTAAAAACATGACTCTTTTTGTGTACATGTATAGGCAGGACAGATATGGAACAGACAAAAGAATCTGATAAAATTAGCTATAGTGTAGTAGATCTCTTTTGTTACACGTTATTCAGAAATCCGGGGTAATATGAGCGAAACCTCGGATGAAATCGGATACCCTTTTACACATGTGCCTTGAATCAACACAACATTCTCCCTTTCATGTGCACACAAAATGTATAGAGGATGGACAAATAATACTTTATTATTATTTCATGATTGTAAATGCATTAGACTATGGTTTTAAAAGATGTCATTGAATGAGATGGTATCATCATTGGTCTACAGAATGATGCTGCTTTTTGCTGATTTTCATTGACGGTGGCTGCAACAAGTGAGTTGTATGCAACTGCGGCCACAACGACAAGTGAAACTGCAATTTCTTCAGCTGAAGGCAATGCTGGCAAAGTGGCCATAGCAGGAGCGTCAGTAGCAGTAGTAGTAGTAGTTGTAGTTGTAATGGTAGTGGTAGGAGCCTCGGACTCTAATGATTGGAATGCTTGATTTGATGTAGATGTAATTGTTGATGCAGGTGTACTAGCAGGCTTTTCTTCTGCTTGTGGTTGTACTTTAATGGGTGCAGGTGGAGGAATATGAGTAGCAGGTGGACAAATGATCAAATCATCGTCAAATTCAGAGGCCAACACTCTGCGGTTAGAGCGAGGAGTACGCTTATTCAACAAGTCTTCCGCCTTTGTCATTGTGTTTGATAGCAAGAGTCTTTCACGAACAGTGTAGTGTGGTCTGCGTCTTTTATCATCTCTGTCCAGCTTCTTGACAGCAAGCGAATAGGCCTTGTTGGCTACTTGTCTTGGTGATAAGTTGCTTGATGTGGTTGTTGAAGCAGTGCTTGATTTTTTATTGATCCAGTGAGGAAAATTGGCCATTTTGATTAATTATTAATTAGAATTGGAGGGTGGAATAATGAAGAAACAGTTGTGAATGATGTTGAATATGTTGTAACTATACTTCTCATTAGATTTCTGGAGAGAGAAGCTTTTACTGTATAGTTTTTTTTATGGATGTTTCAATATGGGATGAAAGGTTGTTGAGAGACAAAAGAAATGAAATTTGTGCCCCTCTTTTTATACAAAATTTTTCTGTGGAGAGAAGATGGCCTAGATCATAAAAACCATGGCTAGAATCGGAACAGATGGCATATGAAATCTATTTTTACGGGGCCAAACACACACCAATTCCCTTAAATAGGAGCAAGAGGCTTTTTTTTCACCAAATGGACTCATTACTCACTCTCCTGTAATTTACTGCTTGTTGCTGCTTCCTCCTCTTCTTTTTCATTCTCACAAGGCAAAAAGCTCTGTTGCTCGTGTGTGTTTGGTGGTTCCGAAAAATCCCATTCTGTAATGCTTATTACGGAGCTGCGTCTTGCTTTTTGTTTCACAATCGTTATATAGAGCCTCTTTACAGAATCCGATAACACTAAATGCAGGTCCTTTGACGTCGTTGTAGCCAACTCAGATCAACTAAAGAAGGGGCCATTGATCAGTGAATGCATAGATGGATTTGTATGTAGATTGGATCTCTTGAATCGTAGTAGTACGCATGCCTAGATCCATCAACATTGGAAACAAAAATATACCAATGCTCTATATGTAAAAGGCACATGACCTACATAGACCTTTCTCTTGTTCTTTTATCGTCCATTAACTTTTGCTATATACTTACCATTATGTACAGACATGGTGATCAGTGGCGACAATCCTCACACAATGGCGCAGCGTGTGATTGCATTTACCTATCACTACATGGAGTTTTTTCTTTCACATTACAAAGAAAGCATTGATTGGATGTTTGGGCCTACTATTATGTTTATTTGTTCATCTTGACGGAATTTCTCACGATTTTGTAACATTTGTGTAAGGGTCAACAGCAAAAGGAAAGAAAGAAGAATGCGGACGGACACTCATCGTCTTTTGGAAGCGAAAAGGATGCATCTGATTTCAGACATTAGGCACTGTCCATATACGAATAGGCTACTATACTGTACTAAAACAATTTAGAGTCCTATCCTTCCTCATGTTCGATTCCCTCATCCTTAGTTTTACGATCAAGTTGATCAACTGTTCAAATTCATGCTATGGGTGAGTGAGAGATAGGGCATTTTCGAAACTAATCTGTTTAGTGTGGCAGCTGCTATCAATCCACACAGATAAAGAGATACGCATACGCTGAAACTCATTTCAGGGTGCTATCCCTCTATTCATCCATGAAATTGGCTCATGCAAATTGCGTTATTTATTGCTAAATATCGTATAGCGATATCTTCTCGGAATTAATCAATGACATCAATTGAAATGAATGAGGGGGTATACAGTACTTGTTTTGTCGCAGCCGCTGTTCCATCCTTTCTCGTCTTTTTTGATTCATCAATCATGCAGCATCAACATTAAAAGGTGGGTGCGATTGTATCTGTCATCGTCAGATCTACAGTTTGAATGAAAAGGTAGCGAGTTTCGAGTTGTTTTAGAGCCACAGCACTTTGTTTTGATTGTCTTGTTCAATTAACCAAAACATAAAGTAAAAATTGAAACCTCAGAATCAATATTCTAGTCCATGTAAGGCTTTGCCGTAGCGAAGCAAAGGTGCACATGTATTCTTGCATCACTATTGAGAATGCTCTCAAATCATATACAATGATAGCTTGTGCTTACCAAAAAGAGATCGGAAGTAGAGCTTCAAGCCTTGATTTAGACGTTGTAAGAGACAGACCGATCATCAGCATTTTGCATCACGCCCCACATTCCTAGATTGTTATATGTTTCTTCTCTTGTATGTATTATTGGATCCACTGTCCATGCATGCGTTCAACTCGCCACAAGATGCCTCCTTCATACAACTGAGTCATTCACAGCATGATGCTTCTTTTAATGTGCGGTTCCAGCCACAAAAAAGTAGAGTATCACTCACTTTTAAAATGCTGAACAATGCTTTTTAAAGAAGTACGCCGCCCGTAGTATAAATAGAGGAGAGTGTTTGTATTTTTGTGTTTTTCGTCTTTGTATAACTACATTACATTGCTACCGATTTATCAAAAATAATTTATTAGTTAAAAAGTGTAACAATTGATTAGGTAAAGAATATCGTTTATTAACAGAATGTCAAATGAGAGAGTTTATATACTATTCGAACTGAGGGAAGTGATGTGAGGATATGAGGTATTTGATGAGATGTTTTGGGTGATAGCGATAATAGATCAAATTTATGATCGTGAACCTGCCATAACTGGGATCGTAACTGAATCCAGTTTCATGTCATCAAAGTAAGTGATCTGATCTGGTCCCTGCTTGAATCAAGTTTTTTTCTATGCATTTACAGGTTCGGGTTAAAAATGATATATCGACTCCTATAAGTAGCATCTGCTCGAAATTAATAAATTAATAAATTCACAAAATCACGAATACATCAACAACTATGCCAGCTACAAGGATGCCAATTGCACCTGCATAAACTAGGCAAAACAATGATATAGGAAAATGTTAGTTTTAATGCTCTGGTATTTATTATAAAGCCCAATTTTATTACAATGTTTACAATGATCTACCTCACTTGCTGTCCAGTTTTTCGGCCAATCCCATTGCTAGAA
>JAXQGS010000849.1:0-14009 GCA_037040325.1 Mucor sp. M7501 | reverse complement strand
ACTTGGACTTGTTGCTATCGCTGTTGCTGCTGCTGCTGTTGTGGTGGTGGTGGATATTGGTGTTGGTGATAGTACCATTGGGACCGCTGGCAATGGTTGCAATACCACCGTTTCCAATAGAAGCAGACTTTTGGAGAGCATGATGACCTTGCATCTCTTGAAGAATGTCGGGTGACATCAGAGGGTTCTTGCTTGTGTTGGCACCAATGGAACTGGCGCGCTCCCTTAGGATACTGAACGATTGACGCGAATGAGGTCTGGAGCCAGGATTCGACGCAGATCCACCTACACCACCAGCACCACCAGCACCAGTACTGATCAAGTGAGAATCAATAACAGGCGTGCCAGGAGGCACACTGGACACATGCATGGCTTGCACCGTCAGTCGTTGGATATCCTTGTACGCATTCAACAGTTGCGGCACCAGCTGAAGCGCGTACTCTGTGATTTGACTCACATCTGTTCCAGAGCACTCTTGAGCAAACGCATCGTCTTCATTGGCGGCTGCAAAAGAAGTGGGTCGAGAGTAGTTGCTGATGGAGGGCGATGAGATGCACGACGATGTCAAGCCAGAGGAGGTCATGCCAAAGGACTTTCTCGCCTTGTCCAGCAGCTCACTCAGGATGGTGGTCGACAGCCTCAGGTTTTCTATCCACTGTGATCTCGGCAGTCGCGTCTGCTGAGGGTTGTTGCTGTCGGGGTGCTGCTGCTGCTGCTCCACTTGTCTAGCAAAGATGACATCCTTGGCAGTAGCCATGTACGAGTTGAGCCACAGTCGGATCCAGCGAATCACATGCTTGGCCATCTCCAGTCTGCACGAGGGGTACTCAAAGGTAGGGCCCTTGACGATGCCCAGGATCATGGCGAGTTTGAAGCCTACCAGTCTGCCCGTGACATGCGCGCACGCATCGACAAAGTGCACAGCCACGTCGAGCACTTGCTGAGGCGAGAAGATCCTGTGCAGTTCCACCAAGATGTCTGCAAAATGCTGCAGTGCCAGTGTCTGTGTGCCAATCATAGAGGTGGGATGCTCGGGATCCATGATGCTGGTGATCTCCTGCAGCAGCTTGTCCAGCTCCTCCTTGAACACCTGGTCATTGACAGCGCGTTCCTCTTCGTGCTCCTTTTGCTGCTGATTCAAGCGCGATCTGACAATAAAGCGAAAGAGATAGTCCCACACCTTCATGCTGCTTCTCAGCAATTTGGCCTTGGAGGCGTCGCTGGGGTCTTTGCACAGTCGAGACAAGCTCTTCATCAAGTGCTCAAAGGTGGTTTCAGGCGCCACACGGTAACTGTAGTTGCGCGTCTCCCGCTTGTTGTTGCTGCCATTGTTGGTAAATAGCTGATGGCTTGCACGTTCATAGTCCTGGATTGAAAACCTGTTTTGGATATAGACATCCAGCACTGGCCGAAAGTTGCTGAAGCGACGATCTTGCACTATACCCAGAAGCCATACAATCGCAGCAAGTACCTGGTCATGGATCTCCTTGGTTACCAATTCACTGATATCGTCGTCCTCATAGGCCAGGATATCCAGCAAAGCGTCAAAGATGTCGCCCAGGAATTTGACCACTTCCACTTCACCCACAAAGGTAAACTGATCCAGCACGGACAGCAGCTCCACGGTGCCCTCCTCCAGAGTACCACCCTCCAACAAGGCGCGCCAATTCAGCAGTTTGACAAGCACCTTATTTTGCGTAAACTTGTTGGAGCACAAGAATGTTGAGAGCGTGATGGTGTCGCGCAACAAGATGAGCTGCTTGTTGCTGCTGTTGCTGTTGCTGTTGCTGCCGTTGGATGGGAGTTGCTGTTGCAGTTGCTGTGCTGTCAAAGAGACATCCGTGGTGCTGTTGGACGCACTGGTGGTGTTGAACGCGGTAGCTGATGAATTAAAAGACCCACTTAAGCTCTTGAAGCTCTGTGTGGAAGGCGAGTGCGTGTGGCCCTTGGAGCGGTAAGAGGGACGAGGTGATTTGACATCCATACATGATGGATGCACCATATTCGAGGGAGCCGTGGATCGAAGACACCAGGGCGTGTTGTCCAAGTAATGGCGAGGCATGGCCGACTGTCGATCGTACTTGTACAAGTGGAGCGTGTGGGATCCATCTGCCACGAAATCACGGTGCAGAGGAGGCAGAAACAAGGGCAAGAAACCCATGGCAATGATCTTTTCGCCACCACCCGACGTCGCAGAGACCACAGAGGTAGGCGACTGTGTGGGCGTGCTGGACCCTGAATTGGTGAAATTGCTGCTGCGATGCTTGACCGTCAAAAAGACGTGCGAGCGCTCCCACTGATGCACATCCTCAATGTTGATCTTGACCAGTTCTCCCCACGTCGGACGCTGCTCATGATACAGGACCATGCTCTCCCAATAGCTGACTGGACGTGCACCCGCACCCACTGAAATGGCATTCTCAATGACCTGTCCCGTCCTATTGTCACGCACACACATGGTCACTTGAATGTTGCGAGATCGGCCAAACTGAGTCAGGTCGCCAGATTCCAGCTTGATGTACAAGTCGTTTCGGCTGTCGTCAGGAAACGCCACGTCCGCAAAGCCCAGACGCAGCGTGTGGGGAATGTCTTGCAGCAGCGCCGCGTTGGTCTTGAGCACCTCATCCAGGAACCCGTAAAACGTACGCAACGAGACCCTCAGCGACTCTGCACGTGGGTTCTTTTGAAATTCCTTGGTATTGTTGGCGATAATATCCTCGTGCAACGTGGTATAGTTTGCCTCCGAGATTGCAGCATAGACGGGCATATCGTGTTCCATACTGGCTTTTTCATCACTGTTGTGCAACGAAGCCAATGAGCTGAGCTTCAAGACGGCACAGCCAAAGGGTCTTCGACACATGCTGTTGCTGGTAATGGATGGCTTTTGGAATGACTGGTGCAGGTGCTTGTTGGAGTGAAAGAACTGCGATGTGTGGGTGCCGATACTGCCAAAGTGGTCCTTGCCGTCTCCCAGCTTCATGCCTCCCAAACGCACGACATGACACACCATGTAGAGATCGTCTGCAATGTCGTGTAGCGAGAGATCCACAAATAACGTTTGCAGCTTGCCGATTTGCGACTCGTCTTTGGGCATGCCGTTGTAATTGAGTACAACAACAAATTGCTCGGTCAAAAACTTGCCGTCCACAGCACTGTACAAGGAGAAATACAGCTCTGTGAATTCACCAGGCTGACAAATGTGAGCCACACATGCCTTGAGCTCGAAAAACAAGTGGTAAAACTTGGCTCCTTTTGGCTGTGGTGGAGGTGCAGTCGAAGCAGAGCCTGCAGCAGTCGTTGCCATGGCAACCGATGAGGACGACGCTTGTTGGTGTGTGGATGTGTTGGTTGCATTGGATGCCATGGTGTTGACTGTGCTGGTGCTGGCAGAGTGATCCAACATGGCGTTGCTGACGAGTTTGTGGGTAGGTGTGTTGGTGATGGCGGCATGTGTGGCATACTTGAAATGCATGCGGTAAATAGTGCTAAGCGATGCGTTGGTAGGATCCAGCAAGTAGCCCTTTTCAGGATGTCGAATAATCATGTCTTGATTCAACTCCATGTTGCTGACCACCATACGATGCGTGATTTCTTTACGGAGCCTAGCCAGCTCTTCTCTCGACAAGGCTTGATCCAGCAACTGTCGTCGTGCCTGAAACAGATAATTGATGTGATCTCGCACTGTATTGAAGGTGCTGTACTGGCGTCGACTGATAAAGGTATATAATAAACTGTTCCATTCACTGACGCAAGCTGCAATCTCGTCGACCAGAGGTTCTGAACTGCCTGTTACTGTAGACTGATCATAGCGTGCTAATGGCAATGGAGGCGGGGGTATATGAGCCACTGATTTCTTGACATCAGATGTCTCAAATTCAAAATTTAGATCGCCAAAACTACCAGGTCGAATGGCAGAAGAAGGCGTAGGTTGATCGACCGTGTTGTGAATGTAGGATTCCGAAAAGGAGCGAGGTAAAACGTTTAGTTCTGATAAGGGTCTGGATAAAGAGTTGGTGGTGGTGGTGGTGGTGGTGGATGTGGTGGATGTGTCTCGTCTTTTACGGTATACAATGGTATCTGCTTCGTCTGGATCAATGTCGAGGTATTCCTTGATCTGGACATGCGATCGAGGAAAACAGCCCACGGGAGCCTTGTTGGGCTTGACACCTTGTTCAGAGGGACAGGATACATAGCCTCGATACCATTGACCTTGCTGTTCAATGATGAAGAGTTCATCTCCCACTTCCAGTGGTATTAAATGGCTGTAATCTTCAGTTTGTGTCGATGCAGATAAATCCACGCTGGAGGTAGATGCTGTGTGAATGGAGCTGTCGTCTTGTTGATGTATCGATAAAAGGCCCGAAGATGGCCTTGTCGAGTTGGATGTCGTAGTGGTGGTGCTTGCATTGGAAGCCATGTTGGAAGGAGAGAATGGATAGATGGCGATGCCATGCGCTATTTTTGGTAATGGAAGCCACTTCATATTGTTGTGTGTGTGTGTGTGCAGGTTGATTAAAATTTTACTGCTGTTCCATAAATGTCAATTATTTCTTTGTTCTCTCCTCGAGTTGATCTTTTATTACTACTACTACCAAACTGTGTGTGCACTTCTAAAAAGTCAAAATTTGTAAATGTTTATTTTTAAAGTTCCGTAGTAAGCATAATAAGCTTCAAATGTGTGATTTACCCTTTGAATGTATAGGTTTAAATGATAGACAACAGAGTTGGAGACGCTGAGCGAGAAAGAGCTATGTGTGCAAGCAGTAAGAGAGAGAGAGAGAAAAGCAAAAAAGAAGAAAAAGAAGAAATGTAAAAGGAAAGGAAAGATATATAAAGTTGTGTAGGAAAAAATATGAAAAAAAAGAGAGAGTGTGTCTCAACAGACAGAAATGTGCAAGTTTATTATTTCTTTGCTGACTTTGAACGACGCTTTGCTTTGCGCAACCTATAGAGATTTAGTGTCTCATCAAAGTCCACTTGATGATTCACCTTCTTTTGCCATTGGATGGCAGGTAATAATTCGACTTGAAATCGCGCCTCTGCCTCCAACATGAATTTATCTTGTGCTGCCTGATTTCTAACTTCACTAATACAAATAATCGTCGTCTTTTCGTCAGACAAATAGTCCATGGTATCCACCAGATCCATGGCACTGGCTTCCGAGTAGATGCAATCGCAGGCCACCATGTAGTCAATGTCCCCTCCCGCCTTGATGCTGTCCATCTCCTCCACATTGTTCCAGAGCAAGGGATCCACCACAATCACGTCATTGTCGTAATCGTTCTTTCTGCGGCCATTGATGGATTTGACATGCAGTTGATTGGCCTCCACATTCTTCTCCATGGTTTCCACCAATTCCTCGATATCGGTAATCACCACATCCTCAATACCCAACTTGTGCAACATGATGCCAATCAGGCCCACGCCTGAACCCAATTCAACCCAACGCTTGCGACGATCCAAACTGATCCATCCATGGCGATCTCGCTTGGAACTGAGACGCTCGAGATAGGAACAAAACACAATCGATGTCAACCACACGTAGCCGCCCAGGTAGTTGGAATGTGGATCCTGCACTAGGACAATGTCGTGGGGTCCAATGTGGATCGTCAGGGTGTCGGCTGATTGCAATGCCCATCGATCCAGCTTGTGGATGCCTCGTTTGAATGGGTGTCCGTCTTCCCAGCCTTCAATCGTTGCAATAGGTGCCTCCTCGTCAATGATTCTTTTATCCCTTGCCATGCTCTTGTTGATAAACCGTGTTGTGTGTATGTGTGCTGTGTGCTATGTGTGTGTACGGCCGAGTACGCTTGCTTGTTGAATGTATATGGGAACAACTATTTTTGACACACTTTTTTCTGTGACATGAAAAGTGGTTGAAAAAGAAAAAAATTATCATTGACCAAATGCGGACCATTTTTCTTTGGCGGTTTCACGGCTGCTGCCATGATGTGCCTCTTTTAAAATCTGCTGTATAGAATGTTGTTGGCATACATGGTTGATCTCTCTCGGGGCAGTTTCTTGTATAGGCTTTAGGAGATGTGTTCTTTTATACTACTAGGCTTTATTATTGAAATATGAGTGAAGAGCAGCATAAGTTACATTTAAAATCCTCGTCTCATACCATTACTGTAATGCTCTCACTCATCACAGCTTCTCTTGCTTCTCGTCACTGTGGCGTTCACTATGCCAACAGCTGATATTTCAATCAGTGGTTTCCAAAGAAGACTATGGCATATATTAAACAGCGGAAGGAAGATCTTGAGTTCTGATTTAATCGTGAAAGTCAATGTGTTTGCAATCAGATATGTGGATCCTACCAAAATGTACTGAAATGACCCTTTATATTCTCACTATTACCGCGAACCCTTCACAGCTTATATCTGGTATCATCGATTTGACTCTTTTTATAATTCCTCACGTCGGTAGCAGTAAGAAAAACTCATATTCAAGTAGATAGCATACGAGCATTGCCTCTTACTACTCAAAAGTATACAAATCACAGCCAAAATTAGGTACCTTCGAGAAGTGATTTCTCGTTCAAAAAGGCGTTTCAAGCCGCCAGAATAGCGCCAACTAGTTGCTTTCATCTAGTACTTGCTTGCTGACATCGTTGCTCCACTTTTGTGGGACCTAAAAAACATGATCGCAAATCGACTTCAAACCATGAGGGGTACCTCATGGATTTCGTCAAAAATCAAACGATCGCAATTTTCACCTTGAAATTAAAGACTTTTACTATGACATGTATTAATTCAAACGATAGCTCTCGATCCAATGCAACCCCTGAGACTTTATTTGCGCGACGTTGATATAAAAAATCTTGCCCTTTTGGCCATAAACCTTATTTCATACTTTCCGAGTTTGCTCTGGATATTCATTCAAAGCATGCAACTTGTTTAGTACCATTGGATACGCCTTGAAAAGTACTTCAAGAAGGTCTAAGAGTGTATGGGATGATCATCACTTTTTATATAGTACAACTTTACAAACTAGGTCGACTGGGTGGCAAAACAAGAAAAAATTCACCATTTCGGGCGAAAATATCAATCGGAGATTCACCCAATTTTTGGCTGGGATATATGAAATTCTGCCTGTATTGGATGCAATCGATGCTGTTGGGAGCTCACAAGAAGGGGGGTTGTGAGTGGAAAGCATTATGTACTGCTCCAGCTACGCTCTATTGCACTTGTTGCTCACCTTTTTCTTTTTGGCAAATGCATAGCGTAAAATACCTATTAACATGTGAGCCGTCATGCGAAATGCAAAATGATCATCAAATTCTAAGAGGCATATGAAACGTCAAGTGCAAGCCCTATTCAAACGCTGGATATGATGATATCTAGGACGGCAGTAGTCATCGCATTTATCACGCAATACATTTTCTTTGCAAGATCTTGGAAATATTATGCTCTGTGTAGCTGTATTTAAGCATCAGAAAACATCATATTTAATTTATGCAGACAACATTTCTCATCTTGCTGCCTTGATTCATGTATTCTATAGATCTAATAGCTCGTCTACAGGGGTTTCCTATAGTCTGTTTCATCAGCCTCCTACAGCGAGATGTTGCCCTTGAAGCTATACCGTAAACACATTGACGCTCCACACACGCACGGTAAAATTGAATGCCATGTACCGTCCAAATACGGCATGATGATGTTCTTCATCTCGATTTTTTTTAGAGATGGATGATCTCCGCCAATTACAAATCCAATAATCAATGTCTCTTTGCTCACACAATGGTTGATTTGGTCTTCATGGACTACTTTTTTTTGACTCAGTGGAGATAAATCCACATTATTTAAAGAAAGGTTGGTTTTGAGATTGCATGTTATAAAGGTTGTCCTGACTATTCTTCAACGATGTCATACATATCGTCCTTAAATCTGCTCAACGCAGATTCACCTGCTCCGATCAACGAAGAAGTATTTCAGGAAGAATTAGCTTTATGGGCAAATGCCCAGTTCAGTTTTGACACTACTCCAGGCTCTGCCCTGGTTGCTGAAGACGACAAGAAGGATGAAAATCTGTTCGAAACATTTACCAAATTGACCCAACTTGGTAAGCACAAGGATCAAACACTGATACTTGATAGCGTCTAACCCGTCTCCTCTATAGTTCAACCCAATGTCCTGCCACAGCCATCAATTGGATACTACAACCACAGCAGCAACATGTCTCCTGTACCTACATCCAATCTGCCTCGTATTGCTCCTGCTCCTGGACCTCTTAGCGGTATTCAGTTATTGGAATCCAACAACAAGAAGCGTCCTTACGAAGACGAGTCTGATTTGAGTGTGGATGATGACAAGAGACGCAGAAATACAGCTGCTTCTGCCAGATTCCGTATGAAGAAGAAGCTCCGTGAGCAAGCATTGGAAAAGACAACCAAGGAGATGGCCGAGAATGTGGAGAAACTCGAATCCAAAGTCAAGGAACTCGAAATGGAAGCAAAGTGGCTCCGTGCCCTTGTTATTGAAAAAGATCCTAAACTTTTATCCAAAGAAGAACAAGCTGACGATAAAGCAGAGGATGCCACTCAAGAACAAGACAACTAGGGAGCAATCTCGAGTCCAATCTGCAGTATAGCACTTAATTCTAATTGTACATAAAAAAAATATAGCCTTTGATTTGAATAGAACATTGTTTGTTTCCATTAAATTTCATGCTTTATTTTTTTTGTTCTAATCTGCTTGGTATATACCATATGTTGCTTGAAGCTTTTGGGCTCGATTGCTTATTCGATCCACATCCATCAAAAGAAATTCCGCTATCTTGTACCCAATTTGCGTGATGATGCAGAGTTATCATTGGTCATCTCGTTCAAGATTGACCTGATTGTGCCAATGATGTTCATCTATATTTTTTATTGTTTTCCAGGGCAGAGATTTGATATGCAATTCTCGGTTTTCATATCCCACTGTTTCACATTATCTCAGAGTCGCTCAATCGTCCTTGGTAAGAAGATCTCTTCTTGGTAAGATTAACAATGCGTTCTGATCTCCATTTTGCGCAACAGGGTTTGCTTGATTTATGCGATATTTCTAAATGACTTGTTGAGATCCAGCAAATCAACTTTTTGTTGATATCTATGAGAGCGTATTTCAGGCGCAAATAGATGTTGCCAAGTTATTACGCGTTTGCATTGCCTTTGCTTAACTGTATGTGTTCCATCTTGCGCGCCAGATGTATATCTGAGCCGCCACTATATATTTGAAGAAGACATTTTGTATCGCACCCTTATGGAGATGGGGCGAATCAGTAGAAACTTGTTTGAAGACGCGTGTTCAAAAGAATGGCCTTCATCAATATCAGTGGATGCTTTCAGACTATCGACCAGCTCGTTCTAAAAGATAAAGCAAAAAGTTGAAACAGACTCAAAGATACGTGGCATGTGTGAGCAAATTTCATTGCTAAAAGGTAGCATTTTCATGGAATGAACACTATGCCAGCGCGCTATTGCTTGTGAGTCAAACCTCATGAACATGTAACCCAATTATACATCATATCTAGAGATAAGAGACATTGCTACTTTGTGGCGGCTGTGCACAATTGCAATTAGTTTCATGACCTACTAATCAGAAGAAATAAGAGAATTTCTACGCTTGAATAAGGTTATTTGCATTTTATATTATGCTACACGTGTTTCTTCTAATTGCTTCAATAAAGAATAGGGTACAGTACTACACAGATTCGGGTAGTTTTAAATATGAAAGTTAGCTGATGCTATCCTCATATAGAGGAAATGAAAGATAATGGCATCCTTATAACTTGAGCCATATTACTGCATTGCTGCAGCATGAATGTTCAATTGCTATATACATTCACTAGGCTGACGAACATTGACCACAATATAATAAGCTTCAAATGTACATAGTTGTGTTACCTAGAAAACAAATTGACAGAAATTGTTCCGTTTTGCCATTGCAATGCTTGGAAAAGAAGGGGTAAAGAGACATCACTCATGACTTTACTATATTCTATCAATAAGCATATGTATGACCAATACTTGTATAGATATCGAACGTGGCTCATTATTCATTATTAAGTCTCCTCCATTTCCAATTACATATAAATAGAAGAACAAGCACAGAAGATTTGATCATTCGTAAACAACCCCTCTTTTTCTCTATTTCTACACAAATGCCAGCTGGAAAATTATCAGTTTCACCATGTAAGTTTGACACTTTAATAATCTTGTCTTTCAGAGAGCTCAGTCAAATAACATTGTATTGCAGTGACAATTCATGGTCTCGCTCAAAACGGATTCCCTAGTAAGTCCTTCTATTGCAATGCTGATAACATGTACTGATGCTTGCTGTGAGCAGCATCTCAAACGTTTGTAGGCTGTTACGTTTCTCCGTCTGAAAAGCAGAGAACCAACTCTGCAAGTGGTCCCGAACCACACTTCCAAGATACATTGACTTGGTAAGGCACAGTGTATGAAAGCATAGCTGACAACATGGCTAATGTGTTTGAATGTATTTTAGTCAAGTGAATGAGCAAGACCAAACCTTGAACCTTGATGTAATCAACGAAGATCCTGCTCGTCCTGGACCTATTGGTTCAGCTCAAGTTCCATTGTACACTGTCTTTGAATCAAGAAAGTTTGAAGATTGGGTTCCTCTTACTACAACTGCTGGTGGTCCTCTTGGTCACATTTATATGAAGCTTTCATTTGAGGTATGTAGTCAACTGCGACGCTAGTGTGCTGCATGTACTAACTTATTTACAGCCATCATCCGCTCACGAACAGCAAGCTACGAGCCCTTACGGCTTACCTCCTCCACCTCCTGTTCCTACTAGCTTGCCACCTTCATACAACGAAGGACACGGTCAAGCTGAAGAACGTAAAATTGAAGTACCTCATACCCCTGATCATGAGCAACCTGTTAGACAAGACTCTACATCTTCCTTTGGTCCTGAATCACCTATGCCTGCACAATATGGTATGGGCCAAGCACCTTATTTCCCTCCTCAGCAACCCGTTCGTTATAACTCTCAAACATCCATGCCTGGAGGAGACTCCCAATTGCCACCACCCGTGTATACCCCACCTGTAGCTGGTGTGCCTCCACCTGTTGCTACTCCCGAACCTGTAGCTACACCATCCCCTGTTGTTGTCGATACGCCCAAGCCTGTCACTGTTGATACACCTGCTCCTGTTATGCCACCCAAGAAGAAGGGCGTGCCTGACTGGATGGTAAGTAGAGTATTGCTGTCGAAAAGCCAGTGTTTAACGTTTACATTACCTTAGAAATATGGTGGTGCTGCACTTGCTGGTGCTGCTGCAGTTGGCCTTGGTAGTTGGGTTAAGAGTTCCTTTGATTCGGATGAGGAAGATGAAGAGGAGGCTCGCAAAAAGGCAGCTTATGAGCAACATCAGAGAGCAATGGAGGAAGAGCCTTATAGATCCGAGAGCTTCCATGATGGTCCTCCACCAGAGCAATACCATAGAGAATATGTGCCTGAGCAAGAGGCTTTTGTAGATGCTGAAGAACGTGAGGAGGAGGAAGAGCGCGCAGAAGAAGAGGAGGAAGAGCGTGAAGAAGAGGAGGAGCGCGAAGAAGAAGAGGAGGAGGAGCGCGAAGAAGAGGAAGAGGAGGCTGAGGAAGAAGCCGAAGAAGAAGAAAGCGATAGACCAGTTATCAATGACTCTAAATGGCGTTAAAGGCGTGAATCACTTTCACATACTGTAGATTCTGTATAAATGTTTTTTAAATGAATAAATTACATACATCAAGTTGTAAGTTTTTTTCCACTGAAATTTCTCGTACTCTTTATCAGGTTAAATACATGTTGTTACATACAATAAGTTTTTTTGCCATTTTGATCTGTACCAAACAAGCAATCTCTTCAACAAAATCGTGAGAAATTACGGCTCAAATGTATCTAAACTTTGCTGTGCTTTGCATATTTTTGAGTATTTGGAAGGAAGACATCATCATCATCATCGAATTTAGCTTCAACTGCATCAGCAGCATCATCACCATATCATAGGCTTCAATATCAACTACATTGCCCTTATCTTCTTCTTTGAAGGATGCATTCATAGCAATATTGAGTGGCATATTGACATGATCGAGTACGTTTGTTTTGTTGACTCGAACAGCCACTGAAATGCCTCGGAAAGCGATCATCCGTTTACGCACATTCGGAAAATGTCATTTCAATTCTTTGTGCGGATTGTGTTGTATCAAGTTTAAAAACGTCGAGTTTAATAACAGTAATACCGACGTCAAGGATCAGATTAATAATCCAAAGCTCGGCTCTTCGGAGCACAGTAAGCCCTGCGAATGATATGCTTTGCATTGACTGAAACTTCTAGCGCACTACATTAGTATAAAAGTAAAGCATCATTTCAACGAATCTAGTATTATATTATCAAACACAACCATTATAACCATCATGGCTCCACTCGAAAACACTCTTTACCGCTTTACTGGCAAGCAATCCTCTTACAAGGACCTGAAGCAGGTCAAGGAAACCATCGACGTAAATGATATTGGCAAGAACGAAGTGCTTATTAAAATCAAGGCTGTTGCTCTCAACTACCGTGATTTTGCCATCACCAATGGATTGTATCCTATAGGCATCAAGGACAACCTTATCCCAGGCTCTGATGCAGCTGCTGAAATTGTCCAGGTGGGTTCTGGTGTCTCTGGTCTCGAGGTGGGCGATCGTGTCATTACAAACTTTGACCCTGAAAACCAGTATGGCCAACAAAAGAACCACAAAACTTCTCTTGGTGCTCTATCAGATGGCGTTCTCTCTCAGTACAAGATTCTTCCAAGCTATGCTGTCAATAAGCTTCCCAAGGATTCTCATTTGACTGACGAAGAAGCTGCGTGTTTGGTATGCACTGGTGTGACATCGTGGAATGCTCTGTATGGTACTGCCGACAAGTTCATTGCTGGACAAACTGTCTTGATGTTGGGTACAGGTGGTGTCTCTATTACGTCGCTTATTCTCGCAAAGGCTGCTGGTGCTGTCACCATTATCACCTCAAGCTCTGACGAAAAGCTCAAGTATGTCAAGGAAAAGTGGGGTGTAGATTACACAGTCAACTACAAGACCAACCCTGACTGGGAACAGCAAGTATTGGACATTACGCATGGCGAAGGTGTTGATTTCGTTATTGAAAACGGTGGTAGTGGCACCATTATGAAGTCTATGGCCGCAACAAAAGTAGGAGGTCAGGTATCCCTTATTGGATTCCTTGGACAAGTAAAGGAGATGCCTGATGTTCTTTCTCTTGTGCTGTTGAGAAGTATCCGACTTCGTGGTATTGCTGTGGGGTCCAAGCAACTCGCTGAGGAGCTCATTCGTTTTGTTCATGCAAAGAAGCTTCGTATGCCTGTTCAAGAGACGTTTGGATTCTCAAATGATCAAGTTCATGAAGCTTATGCAAAGATTGAATCACAATCTCATGTTGGTAAAATAGTCATTAAGGTTGAATAAGCATGTATCTATGCAACATATACACTTGGCGTAATAAAACTCTTTGAATTTAATTCCTGTATCCTTTACAATCGCATCGTTCCTGATCAGCAAATCTCTCGCCTCTATTATTATGTGTCTCAAAAGAGCAAGCATAAGTTGAACATTTTCACAGCACATCTGAAATTGAGGCAATGTCAAACTCAATCCAAGCTTTTGCGTGTTCCTTTCGTGCGCATAATGCACTGTTTTGCTAGATGATAAACTACAGATCATCACATCAGATGTTAATAAGTGCAATGCTCAGTGAGCAGCCATTAAATGTAATCATCACTATAGAATCAGAAGTTTAAATCGCTTGTATCTTGTCAACGAAGCGCAATTTCGGCCTCGAAACAGGTGCAATTGTGTTCTACGACCTGACATTAGGTTATGGATCGCTTTTCAGCAATTTTTTGGGGATTGAGTTGACCATCGATTTCTGCCTTGTACTAGCAAGGGAAAATTTGATGATTTTGAATGATGGAAGTTTTCACCTCGAAAATGAAGTTTTCTACTAAGGTGTT
>JAXQGS010000848.1:0-13978 GCA_037040325.1 Mucor sp. M7501 | reverse complement strand
CAATTGGCATCATTGTAGCTAGCATGTGGGTGTTGATAAATTCATGATTTTGTGAATTTGTTGATTCTGAGCAGATGCGACTAGTAAAAGCCATTGGATTGCTATACAAATGTTGGCAGGATGTCTAGCTAAAGCTGCTGGCCGTGAGTTGTTTGACTTGGGCGTGTTAAAAGTGCTCTTAATCATAGTGTATTCGATCACATTCATAATGGTCGCCATAAGTGATGTTATTCTTATTCCAAATAAAGTTGAATCGATAACAAGCAGATTCATTATATCAACTACGCCCTGATGCCATAGTTGCACAGTACCTTACATAAAGATATCCACATCTCGATGACAAATATCACATCTTAAATTGCAAGATTATATTAAATCATGATGCTGTGACGATAACTCAAATTCTGGATCTTTGATACTTTGTTTTTAGCGCAAATACAATACAGTTGATTCCTATTCAAAGTTTGAAGAGCCGTGATCAAACGAAGAGAGTGGTGCGATAAATGTCTTTGGCTTTCACAACTGTCTACTAAGAGCTTAAGTTTGTACCAGATTCAGTAATTTGAATTGTCAATTACTGAATTTTTTTGTTTTAAATGTCTGCAAAGAAATGATTTATTCATACTATAATATCAACTACTACTTTAACAAAATGTGTTACAGTACATATTCTATTCGCGAAAATACAAGGTACTCATTGATTCATTGTGATGCCTTACCTAAAGGCCACAAACCCCAGAGCGACAGGTCTCGATACAATCATCGCTGCTAGTACAGCAGTAACCTGAGTCGCCGTTGCCCTGCTTTTTGCCGGATACACCAGCTATGCATGTAGTTGGGGAGGTAGATGTGGGAGCTTTGGTAGTAGTGGTCTTGGTTGTTGTCTTGGATGTTGTTTTGGTAGTGGTAGCTGTCTTGCTAGTGGTAGACTTGGTAGTTGTAGTTTTAGTGGTGGTTGTTTTTGTCGTTATACTCGTAGTTGTAGGTGTTGCCTTGGTAGTGGTGGTGGTGGAACCGTCAGCGCCATAGGTAGGATATTCGAAATCTTCCCAGTAAACGTCTTTGGTAATGCCATTACATGATAATGCAGGAATCACATTGAAGGTCTTTGTTAATTTGGGCAACCAGAACATGGACAGGTTGACAGTGGCGTGATTGAGTTCATGCTCCAATACAATATGACCGGATGTATCCTTTCCACTCTTGTAATCATTTATCCAATTAGAAAAGTAACCATCCACAACGGCAGGCGAGAGAGAACCAGAACCCAAAGCAGGGAGATTCCAATCCTCACTGTCACGGTCCCAAAGCACAGTACGCATGCCCATTTGCCATGCGATTGCACGTACACGATCGTCAACATCACCTTGAGGAGGGCGGAAGCATCTTGAAGTGACACCAGTAGCAGCCTTGATAGCCTTTAATGTCCAATACAATTCAGCTACAATTTGAATGTTGGTTTGAGTTGTCAAGGGTGGGTGCGACCATGTATGGACACAGAGCTGATGGCCGTCATTTAAACCTCGCTGAGCTGCAGCAGGAAAGGTTGCAACATTTGAGCCAATGTACTATATTGATGTTAGAGCATGTATAAAAGAGAAAAGAATAGTCCAAACTTACAAACAATGTAGAATGAAGGTTATTCTCGGCCAAAAAGTTATAGAGAGCTGGTTCAGCATACTTGTTTTCAGTAGCAGCATTGGAGTCAGTGTATCTGTTAAATGGCCCATCATCGTAGTTCAAACCCCAATCACCTCTACAGAATAAACGATTGAGTATACGTCGTAAGGTGCAATGAATTGGAAAAAAAGTAGCCCTACTTGTTTGGACACGTAAAGATGTCTGGAGGCAAATAAGATTGCTTTGAGACCACACAATTGGTACTGCTCCACCAACAGTAAGGATCACTGGGACCATCAGAGCTCGAGACCCAGCTTCCATCAGAATTTTGCTTTCTAACGGGTGCATTTGGGATCTTGCTGTGATCGAGCTTGTTATACATAGCCTGTACTTCAGGATGGTTTGTATCTGGCTTTGCCCATGGCTGGGGGAAACCACTCAGTGGAGTAGTGGACAAGGTAGATGAAGTGTCATAAGGGCCTGGGTTGTAGGATGTAACCACGCCGGTTGGCTTAGCCATAGGAGGAAAAGGTGGGGAAAACTGAGGAGCATAACTATAGCGTTTATTGATTGTTGCACCGTAAACTTGAGCAACAGCTGCAAACAGAACGACGGCATGAGTGACAATCATAGTGTGCTAAATCTAATAGAGAAGAATGAATCTAGCTTTGATAAAGAGACAAAAAGTTTAAGAGGAAAAAAAGAAAAAAGAGATAAAGAAGATGGATGATAATAAAAGGGGAGGGGGAGAGGGGATCAGATCAATATATACCTTAAATATCCAGACACTTGTACATATCAGATCGCAGACACATACAGTATCCTGGATTACCTAAAATGTCGCAGAGACACTACTTTTCTGTTCCTTATTGGATTGAAAGGGTCGAGAACAAGCACAAAAAAAGGTTGATCGACGATCCATGTTGTGTGTTGCTCATGCACCAGTAAAAGCACTGATATTATTTATAAGTTTAAGGTTCTCTACATGATAACCTGCCTCAGGCGATGTGTGCTGTACAAGGAAGCGATCGCTCCTTAATTGTCTCTTTTTATTACAAAAAGAGATGAATCGAAAACGTTTTTTCAATGTGCCTGAACCCGGAATGATCCCAAAATGACATTTTTCGCATTGTGTACATGTTGTGTCTCTTGTACAACGCAAGAGGATATATTACTGTGCACAGGAGATACTCTAACCACCAATGACAATGCGCACGAGAAAGCGCTTGCTTGATGTGTCTTGTATTAAAAATGAGAGGTTATGATGAGACAACAGATGTGTGAGATAATCAAACATCTAAATGATGCCAAAACATCCAAGAAAAGATCCAAAGCTATCGTTGCCTGATATTCAATGGTGGGCTGGTTAGCATGATGCTCGCCTATTTTTTACATCAATTAGTAACTCATTTATTATTACATCTTTAGGAGAGATTCCAGTAATTTGCAAATCATGGTAATTTTTCCTATTTTTAACATTTCTTATGATTAGGCTCTCAATTAAAGAGTACCGTGGTTGCCAGGAACTGAACAGTATGACAATGCAGTATTCAATTTCTATCTTGGCATCAGATTCTGGTTTTTGAAGCATATATACAGTTGGCGAGAACATTGGTACACCTGGGCCATGTCTGTATGTCGTAGCAAAGGATCATGCATAGTTTTATTGAGGTTCATTGCATATTGTCACAGGCTTCAGCAGAAAGAGAATAATATAGTGCATTTATTTCTTTAGCAGACAAGGTGCAGTATTTGACAGACTGGCGCTTCGCCTATATACTACAATAGTAGTAGTGTATCTGTTATGCTTCATATCAATAGAGCAAGTAAGAAAATGATCCACCACTGTATAATACATCAGATTGCGGAATTGAAAAATTTTCGTAAAAGAGCATGTAAGAAATACGCAGCCTTTTCTTTCTCTTTGTTCTACTCATCACGAAATCAACACATCCCATGGATTCAGACGACGCAGAAGAAGTCAACCTCAACACAGAGAACAGATACGTCAAAGATGCCAAAGTGGGTGAAGGTACCTATGCCGTGGTCTACAGTGGTACGTATACTTGCCGTGGTAGCATTAGACCAAGAAAACTTGTCATAACGTTTGGCTCTAGGTACCTCTGTACAAACCGGACGCAAGGTAGCCATCAAAAAGATCAAAATGGGCCAATTCAAGGACGGACTGGATCTGACAGCGATAAGAGAAGTGAAATACCTCCAAGAACTACGCCATCCCAATGTAATTGAGGTATATGAACATGACAACAGCAGAGCAGATAGAGCCAGGACTGACAGAGACAGCTCACAGCTGATAGATGTCTTTTCACACAAAACCAACTTGAATCTAGTGCTAGAGTACCTGGATTCAGATCTAGAACAAGTGATCAAAGACAAGAGCATCTTATTTATGCCAGCAGATATCAAATCTTGGATGTTGATGATGCTGAGAGGACTGGATCACTGCCACAGACATTTTGTATTACACAGGGTAAGCAAGGCGTCAAGTTTTTGTACAGCAACATGGCGCACTGAGCATTTGTCAATAGGATATGAAGCCCAACAATTTACTGCTCACAAGTGGAGGCGTGCTCAAGATTGCAGATTTTGGTTTGGCTAGAGATTGGGGAGATCCAGGAAAGCAAATGACATCTCAAGTGGTGACGAGGTAGACTCTACATGATCTCGTATGCTGCCTACAACTAAACATCGTGGAAACTAGATGGTATCGATCTCCTGAATTACTGTTTGGAGCAAAAGAGTACTCATATGCCGTGGACATTTGGGCCGTGGGATGTATATTTGCAGAACTCATGTTGAGAACACCTTACGTAGCAGGCGACACAGACATTGATCAACTCACCAAAATTTTCCATGCATTGGGCACACCGAGCGACACTGACTGGCCTGGCATGAGCTCTTTGCCTGACTATATCCAATTCAAATCATTTCCCAAAGTGCCACTTCGGCAATACTTTACTGCAGCAGGCACAGATGCCCTCAGTTTACTAGAACAAATGTTGGTGTTTGATCCCAACAAGAGATGGACAGCAGAGGAGTGCCTGGGCCATTCCTACTTTAGAAACACACCATTGGCTACTGAGCCATCAAAGCTGCCACAGGTCAAGAAGGCAGAGGCAGAGACATCCTCATCATTGAAGCGTAAAGCGACCGATCATTTGGATAAAAAGGTACCAAGAAAGCTTAATTTTGCCGTTTGAATGCTCCTTTCCGTCGCGCGAGCCACGTAGTCACAAAGAAAGCACCACTTGCGAGAGGAGCACGATCAAAATCAAATCTACTCAAAAAAAATAAACTTCTTTTTTCTCTCTTTTTCCTTTTTTTCTTTTCATAAAATATACAAAATGAGTCGCCAAGGTCCTGCTGGCAGATACAACAACGTTGCTACTGGTTATAACAATAGCGGCAGTGTGAATGGTGCCAACTGTAAGTTGAATCAGCATGTCTGCTTGTGTCATGTCTAACCGCTTGATATTAAAGCTCAAGCTGAGCAATTAAAGACATTGAGATGTGTATTCTGCGATGCGGTAAATTGACAGCCATTTGCTAATGACAAGCGTCGTCCTAACCGCAATCTTTAGGACAAGCCTCTTGATGCCTTTTCCGCTACACAAATCCAAAAGGCTACCTACAACCGTAAGTCGGCACTCTCGTGTAATCAAATGCACAGCCAGTGCTGACATTTCATTGTTACAGCTTATGCACCCCCCTCTTTCAACGCCAAAAAGAAGACTATCAGCTGCAAAAAGTGTACTCCTGCCCAAACGACCCATCTTACTTGTATGATCTGCTCCAAGACTATGCCTTTGGACAAGTTTGCAAAGGTAAAAGAGAGAGAGAGAGTAGCGAAATGGAGTAAAAAAAAAGAGTGGGGGACATTAACCTTTCTGTACATGTTAGTCTCAACGCAGAAATGCTGAAAGAGCTCGTTGCATCAAATGCATCAAGAAGCGTGAAGAAGAAGATGTTTGGGCATCTGATCCTGATACCGACAGTGAAGATGATTACTATTAAAGATTTTTACTGCTTTTTTCAAGTAAAACAAATGGAGGGGGGCAAGAAGGAAATGTAAAGAGATTATTTAATAGCTATTAAAGATACATGTGTTTATGTTATACGGTATTGTTATTTTGTTGTTGTTGTTGTTGTTTTTACAAGGTATTTATATATTATTTACCACCTAACCAGCTCGAAGAAAAGTTGGTAATTGAGTTGTCTCTATCGGACGGCACTGGTCGAATGGCTGCTGGTCCAATGCCTTCGTAGTCAATGTGCATTCTGTGTAAGCTGCGCTTACTACGGATAGGTATAGAAGGTGTGGATCGAGTTGTATTGCTGCTGACGGACGTGGACATGACGGGAGGTAGATAAGGTATTTGACGTCTTTTTGCTGGATGAACAACATTATTGCGGGCATATTTTGTGTGTTGGGTGAGGTCTTCATGATGTACAATATCTGAAGCAATCATAAGTTTTCGTAGTGTGTTTGTCCTTGCCTCGTCCACGTCTTCGTCGTCTGCATTTTCGGAAGGGCTTAGTATTAAAGTGGATGAATTCGTAGTTGTCTTGGTGAGCGTAGATCCTCTGTCATAGTAATGTTGGTCCGTAGTAGTAGATGCTGTTGAAGCTGTAGTAATGGATGAAGGAGTCGTGTTGTTGCTGCTCGGGTGGTTGCATAGCTCGGGTTGTTTGTTGTTGTTGTTGTTTGAAAACATATTCGCAAGCCACGATAACGGTCTTGCTGTATTGCTGCCGGTACTGCTGCTGGAAGTCGATTTGGATGACTTTAGTTTCAACGTGGATTCTCGCTTGAGCTGCCTCTTTTTGAGAATCTCTTCTTCTACTCGCAATCCGCTTTCCTCTACTTTTTTCACGTATTCCACTTGCAGTTCGTTCATGGTGTTTCTCAATATACCCAGCTCCTTGAGCATGTCTTTGAGCAGATCCACCAGGGGAAAGAAGGCCATGGTGTCGGCATCCGTTGCAGTATTGACCCACAGAAAGCGCGTGTCCAAAATATCCACGTCCATCAGTATGTTGTCAATGATCGAGTTGCTCATGTTGCTTAATTCTGTGATTTCAAATGCCCGTTTCAAGCGTCGATTCAGCGCTCGGATGTCTGAACCCCTTAATCGATCCAAGACTTGTGTTACATGCTCCTGTAACAGTATAAAGGGTGATTTTGTCAAACCAGGGGCTGAAGCAGTAACTGTTCCATCCTTGATTGTCATGACTGAGGAAGTGGATGGGGTGGGCACGAGCTCTCGTTGGTTTGGCTGCTGCTGTTGTTGCTGTTGCTGCGGCGGCGTATGATTGTACATGTCGTCCAGTGTGTTCTGTTATTGCAGAACGAGGAGGAGTCAATCAGCCGTCCTCCCACTTGTCATGTATACACACCTACCTCGCTATAATCCAGCATGATATCATGGCCACTGCAGTTACTGGCAGTGCTCTTGCTACTGGAACTGTTATCCATTTCGTCTGTGATCTGAATCCTCTCTCCTTTGCTGTTCTTGACATAGTAATGATAGTGATGATGGACCACTGCATTCTTGCTATCGGGCGACATCACGGGCGACGACGCTAACGAAGATGTAGGCATCGACGAGGACACCGAGGGGAGCGGTGGCTGCATGGTTGTCTTTGATCTGATGGGCAGTCCACCCGCCTTCTTTTTGGTGGAGCAGGTCGTGGTGGCCTCGTCCTTGACAGAGGTGGCTCTTTTTAGCTTTCTTGATCGCTTGATGCTGGTCTTGATGTCATCCTGCAGTCGCTTGCCATCGTGCTCTGTCGTGCTGCTAGCTGAGTCTTCTAATTTCTGGTTCAATGCAATGACTTCGCCTCTTGATTCTGACAGCTGCTCTTTGCAGTGGATGAGATCTGATTTTAGCTTTGCGTTTGCTGACGATAGCTCCTTGATTAAACTGATGAGATCATTGTTGCTATTGTTGTAAGATGACACAGACTAACGTGAAATAAGACATCATGTGAATACACACAATGTAGAACAAGTGATGCGCTTTGTGTAAAACTTGCCTTGATTGTATCAGAGTCATTGCGTGGCGGCTGGGGCAGTGCCATGGCGCTTTCTTGCACTTGGCGAGAGAGCTGCTCGTGGTTGCTGTAGAGGGATTCTTTTCCAAACGATCAGTCCTGCAACCTGTTACCTGCTGAAAACAAGGACTTACCGTATCTCATCTTGAGCTTTTTTATTTTGGATTCCAACACCAGCTCATTCTTGCGGCAGATGGCCAGCTCCTGATTTGTGTCTTCCAGCTGTATACATGTCTCATCAGTCAACAGCCACACACCAGCAGCAGCAGCAGCAGCCTACTACAACTCACCTTGGATGTGAGCGTCGCCTCGTTGGATTCGGCATGTCTTGCCATAAACTTGTACAGCCTCAACTTTTGCAGCTCTGACTCTTTGATTTTCAGGTCCATCTCCAGCTGGCTGCATTTTTCATTTGTCATTTCCAGATCTGCTACTGTTTCATCCAGAATCTACAGCAGCCAGTGTGTCAATCAACACTGCGTGGGCTTGCATGACACCACCCACCTTTTGTCTCTTTTGATATTCCCAGAGCCACTTGTTCTTTTCCTTTGCAACGTCGTCTTTCTGGTTCTCTACTTGGTCCAGCGACTGTTCTAATCCAGCCAGTCTCTCGTGGCACTCGTTCAGCTAAGAAAGAAATGATACAACACTGTTTGTTACACATGTGCAAAAAAAAAGAGGGCACACATATCCATGCAAAAAAAGAATGCTCACCTGTTTCTCCAATTGTGCTCTTTGTTGATTTGATTCAGCTACATATGTTTCGTGTTTGTGGAGTAGTCCCTGGCCGATTTCTACAGTGCGCTCGAGTTAGTATAGAGGATCAGGATGAAGGTGCGGAGGCTACCTGCAGCGAGTCGTGTGTCAGATTCAAGCTTCTTCATTGTGCGGTTGTAGTACTCGAGGTTCTCGCAATGCTGCCTGGAGCAGCATCTGCACACCTCAAACAGACTGCTAGCAACCGAGGACGGGGTGCCCAGCGCAAGCTGCTGGCTGTTGGCCCAATCTTCATCCAAGATGGACATGGATCGAAACTCCATGTTGACGGTCGTAGGCGTTGTCGTTGTCGGCAGAGGTGTAGTCGCTGATTTAGTAATGTTTGGCTTTCCACTGCTGGTCATTCAGATGGGGGGGAGGAGGAAAAATAAAAAGGAAATTTAATGGCTGAAAGAGAGAGAGAGAGAAGAAAAGAGAGATGGATAATTGTGCGAGAGAATAATTTATAGGCAAAAAAATAAGGGTCCACACACACACACACACACAAGCACAAAGAGACACACACACACGGGCAGAAACAATACAGGCACAAACGATGTAAAAGGCAAACGAGTTTCAGCGTCGTTCTTCAACTGTGCATGGCTGGTCAAGAAAAAAGAGAGAGAAAAAAAGCAATTTATTACAAGGAATTCACAACAAGAAATTAAAGCGGGGGCACATTCTACATGTCCAAATAAATCACCAGATGAATCGAGTTACACTGTTGAAATATCTCTGCCCCAAATGGCACAGCGACTCCAGTCTAAACTGAGGTTCATTCGAGTGCGCATGCTCACTTGCTCGCTCCAGTACACGCTGCGCCAGAGATACAGCGCCCATAAACCACCGATCATCTGGTAGCCCCACTTGAAATCTCCTACGGCTGTGTTGCCCAGATACGCCAGTGTGCCCAGGTGGTTGTATCGGAAGGGCCCCACTGCCTGCTGGGTGCTGGATTCGTCCTTGCATTCGTACAGTGTGTTGAGGTATTTGGCGAGATACTGGCCCTGCTGACTTGCAACTTGGGCAGTCTATTATATTAATAGCCGGTTAGTATAAATGCATGTATACGTTGGATTCCAGAGACTTACGGCGGGCAGATTGGTGAGTTTGCTGTCAACGTCCTTGAGCATGGCCTTCATTTCGTCAATGTCCAGTGTTCCGCTCTGGTTCTTGTCGTATTTTCTAAACTTGTGCTCCAAATTCACCAGATGCTCCTCTGTCAGCGGGAATCGCTCCTTCATGGCGTTGCAGATGGCCAAAAACTCGTTCAGCGAGAGAGAGCCGTCCTTGTCTGAATCGGCCTCTTGGAAAAACTCCATAATGTGTTCCAGCAGATTGGGGTTTTCAATCGAGGCACAGTCGCCTAGTGCGTAAATAGAGTCGTCTTCTGATCCTTTGAGATGGAGAAAGTTGTCGGTCGTGAGCACACGCTTATGTGCCTGTTCCGGTAATTTTTGGGTCAAGTGCTGAGCAAAAGGTGTCATGGCTGCCCACCACGAGAAAAATCACGAAATTAGACCTTGTCTATGATATCATCCTGCTGCTGCTGCTTTACTTACCTATACCAGTTGACCACAGGCACAGTCCATAGGGCAGCTTTCGAACGACAGGTTCGGCATTGGGGTCACTGGGCTTCAGCTTGTAGACCACCTCCTTGTCTTCGATACGGGCCACACGCGCGTTGGTAATGACGTTCACATGTTCGCGGTCAAATCTCTTTTCTGCATATTCACTGATCTTGCTGTCGAATGTGTTGAGGATGTGGTCTCTTGACTGAATAATGTGGATTGAAATGTCTTCGCGCACCAATTTAGGAAACTATAAACATGGCGTTGTTAGATGCCGTCTTATATGCTATCTCTCTCTTTTGACACTGCTTACCCATTTCACTAGATCCTCGTTGATCCAATCAGACATTTCAGCTGCAAATTCAACGCCAGTAGGTCCTCCTCCACACACAACGAATGACAAGAGTCGCTTGCGCTCTTCGGGTGATGTGGTAGGCAAGCAGGCCTTTTCTACATTTTCAGTAACCAAATGGCGAATACGCATGGCATCTTGGATCGTCTTTAGTCTCACTGTATTGTCAATGCCTTCGACGCCGTGCGTCATGCTGGTAGCGCCCACTGCCACAATGAGTTTGTCGTAGGGCACATAGAAATTCTCGTCGCCGTTGCATCCTTGCACTTCCACCAGCTTGTTTTCGAGGTCGATATCAGCAGCACGACCTTCCACAAAATGCGCCTTGATTCTGGCTGTTATTTTACGCACAGGTTCAATCAGAGATCTAAAGTCATGCATTTAGCATGGTGCTGTATTCTCTCTCTCTCGCTCTCTCTCTAGTTACCTTAGTTCCAATGTACCCACTGTTGCGCTTGGTAACAAAGGTGTGAATAAAAAGTAGTTGTTGTCACTGACCACCGTGACATTGTACTTGTCCTTGTCCAGATTCTTGATGACTGAGATGGCGCCCCATCCAGATCCGAGAATGACCACTCGTTCCTTTGTGTTTTCGTGCTCGGTGTTATCGTCAATATAGTACTTTGAGATGGGGAGTCCCTTGGCACCGCCTCGTTCTGGATGAAGAGCCAAGTAGGGCACATGTTCTGACTCACCAAAGGCGTCGACGATTCTGTCTTGGTCTTGAGATAGATAATAAGCAAAACTGCCAACGGCACCAGCTGCACCACCAACGAGGAACAGACGCTTCAGCTTGGGGCCTATCCAAGCATTGGGTACCTTTGGTGAGGAAGAAGAAGAAGAAGAAGAAGAACCAAGAAAGGCTCTTTGAACCAAACGCACGTTGGTCTTTCTGGGTAAACGCTTTGATGCGGTTAGTAATGAACGCGAAAACATAATGATGGAAAAGTGGATAAAAAGGTATAACTGTGTACCTCTGCTCCTCTACTATCTGTTTATATCTTTTTGCATATCTGTTTCATAATTACATCATATCCGCCAATCGAATTACTGCTACTACTGTGTACAACCCCAGGGCCAACATCAAAGGGTTTAAGCTTTCCCTGATGAGCTCGCTCGAGAAACAAGGCCACATACATTCGAGACATTGCTTGTTAAAAAGTGAAAGAAAAAAAAAAGATGCGCCCCAGGACCCACCAAAATGAAGGCTCTTTTTTTTTCCAATTTTACATTACTATTTGTCATGGCATGCTATGCTTTCAAGAGTCGATTTCAAGAGTGCTTTGATCACAATAACAAACACGGTGATTTTCCGAGAAATCCAATCATTTCCCACTTGAATTCCTCATCGTCATCGGCCCGTCAATTCACCACTCATTCTGACAACAATAGCCAACACACAGTTCTTAGGAAATGCAATAGTTTACCCACCCGAAATTCAGAACAAAAGAACGCTGCTATCGTAGTGGCTGCAGCCTCTATTTCTGTTACTAATTCTCCCTGTTTGCTATCGTCGACGGTAAAAACAACTGCCTGCTCTCTAAAGAGAAGAAACCACATTCGAAGAGAAAAGAGAAAAGTGCATAGACAGAGAACATGCAGCTCTTCTAACAACTCATCCTCATCGTCATTATTACAATCGCACCCTGTTACTGCTACTACTAATACTACTACTATGGCTGGCATTGTACACGCTAAATAAGCACCTTGTCATCATCCTGCCCCACATTGCACAAGCGATGATAATATCACTATATTCGTCGATTTGATTTCAAATGGAGTTTTTATTTGTCATTAAACACAAAATAGCAGAAACACTTGTTTCTAATAGATGGCAGAAGCCTATCAGCCTATTTCTTGGGTGGCAAAGGATAAGGGTTTGGGAGAGCGGGCTTGTCAGGTCTGATCTTGGGCATGTTGTCAAGGAGAAAGTTTAGCAAGTGATGGATTTAGAATGTAGTAGTTGTAGATTGAGTTGTTGATATGAATAAAAGGGGGATGATGTTGAGGTTTATATAACTTTCATTTATCTTCAAATCAGACAAAGTGTAGTAGAAATTGGCTTGTATAGAACGTGTTTAGATCAAGAATTAAACAATACAAGACTCTCATCAAAGACCCAATTTGATCATTCATAAACGCTATTGAATGGGATCCCGCATTTCCAAATAATGGAGGGTATGATACAATAAGCTCTCATAGATGTATGATACCCATAGTGAGTCTCCTTTAATATAATCAATGACACTATGTCCATTTTAGAACCATCGGACACCACTTTGTTATATATACATGTTCTTCACAACTGATCCATTGGATGGACCCTATACCTCACTATGATCCAGCATGTGACATCAAAGCAATAAGCATACTAATGTTCTCGAGACTTGTAGCATCAAACTTGAGGTACAGCATGGTACCATCATCTCTCTCAAGCGTCCTTTGGCTTATGCAAAGTATGGTAAAAATTTCCATTGCTAGTCCTACCAATTGAAAGGGTTGGGATGCATTAGAAATTAATCGCCATGTTGATTAACTTCAATATCTTCTCCCAAAATGTTATTATAACCATTTTACATAAAGGTATTTATTCAAGTATTTCTGCATACTCATGGCCTCAAATATCACAAACTGATGATTGTATTTCTAGGATGGTGCAAATAGTAAAACCCAATCAGATAACCACTATCACCGACGAAGCCATCCCTCGACCTCAACAGCAAACCACTCAACAGCAAACCGCTCAGCAGCATTTTCTTCATGATTGATCCACAAAAAATTGATGATGATGATTCTACTATAGTAAATGAGTTACTGTTGAATGACCATCAAACTCGCTTCAACCAATTCAAGAAAGCAGCTGCCAGGAACTCTTCATCCGTTGATTTTTGCATTGAAACCAACACGCAAGAAATTCTAGCCTTGAACAATATATTATTACTGAAGCAGAATCAAGCTTCAATGAACATTGGGGAGATAGTCTCACAAGGTAATTTGGAAACGATGTAAAAGAGGACTTGCATGCTACATTGTTGGATCTGATCAGAATTGCGCATGTATCTAAGAAAATGATTGATCAGCATCAGTACAATGGTGTTCTTGGTATTCATGTAGTTGGTAAGTAGGCGCTAGTAGGCTCTTTATGATATTCGTATTTGGAATTTACAGTCAATTTCTTTACCAGGGTTCTCGTTATGGCCTGTGTATGTAGCACATCTGACTAAACTTGAATCACGCCTCTTTCATTGTTTATCAAGTATGGCCAATTCCTTTCGATGCGGCAGAAAAAGCCATAGCAGAGCATCTCATCGAAGGTGTTATCTGGACCCAAGAAATGTGCCCAATAACGAGGAGAGACCCTTAACATGTATACTCAAATGTCAGATTTCAAAGTGCAGAAGCATGAAATTGGAGCCTACAGAATGACACCGGCAGAGATTGAGCGTAGCGAAAGCAATTAGACGTCTATATAGTGTCTTTTACTATACAAAAGGTTGTCAGGGCAAAAAACAGCAGCGCGCAGCTTGAGCTGGGATTGAATTTTAGAGGCTGCTCCAACTGGTCCTCCAGATCGTCCATCTGGACATCCGAAACCCTTTCAGGG
>JAXQGS010000847.1:0-13320 GCA_037040325.1 Mucor sp. M7501 | reverse complement strand
AAAGTTTGCGCTAGTATCGATGGATTTGGCTCATGTGCAACAGTTAATGTGGATGCTATCATTAAAAGCGTAATCTTGCGCAATATTATGATACTACCCAAAGTAACGCCATCGTCCATGAAGCGAGTTCCTTCTATAGCCAACAAGGGATCTTTTGGCGAGCAATAAAAGTGGATAGAAAACATGCAATGATAGTCCATTTGGTTGGATAGAGACAACCGTTCCAATTCACCTCGAGACTCTTCATAGTGCATCACGCAAGGTAGGGATTAAGATGCCATCCATATTTTTAAACATCCTGGTTTATTCTGATAGCCTTCTATTGAAAGTATATAGCCAGATGGCTGGTACAATGTAATACGCTGTGGCACTTACTTACTGACAATGCTTGAAGAATCCCCAAGTAGCTCGGATTTACAGAGCAAGAAGCATAACTCGAGATTATCCATCTGTTGCAAGAGCATCAGATTCCTATCCATTACTATGAAGGACAACCACATCTCGCACTTTCACATTGTTACGTTTTAGTGCTCTTCATAATATCATCTCATCCGATTCATCGCCATTAGTGATCCCTCCTCTATCGTGAATTACTGCATTGTACACTACATTTGTATTGTTTTTCTGTTATTCTATTGAATTACTATGCTCAGCTCATCTGGATCTTGACTGTATTCATGTGATACGAGAGGTTTACCGAGAACCATCTGATAGAAATCATCAGCAAGCAGCCCAGTTCTGAGGATCTAGCTTTTCTACAATGCTCCATGCCTTTTTCAATGAAGGCAATTCATATACAGACCTGCTGTATACTTGGGTTGTTTCTTACTTTTCAAGAGTAGACAAATCGCAGCAATAATCAAGCTTATTTGAGCCATAGTTTATGACAGCCGGAATAGTACTAAGCAGTTGCTTTGATCTAGCAGTTACTAGTCTATGCTAGGTTGACTGAGCCTATGTCATGGGTGCTTTGAGCATATCAAGAAAGGATAAAAGAGGTTTGTTAGCTAATATACCTACATTTTTCTATCTGCAACAACAATAGTACCATACCAACCAGTTGTTGTGAGACGCAATCTGTAATTCATGCAAGCCAAATTGCCCTGATCTGCGATGAAGGAAATCCATTTTACAGCAGTCATAGTGTGCATGTTTTAGCGCAGTAGTATATAAGGTTGAATGTTTATCAAAAAACCTTGGTTTGCTCCTTTTTGTTCAATACAAAATCATGGGCGTTCGCGGATTGACAGGCATTCTCAAGAAATATGCGCCCAACTCTGTGCGTACAGTGAGTTGCAGTGCGTTCTCTCAACAAACCATAGCCATTGACGCAAGTTGTCATTTGAATAAATTTATATACGGCAGCGAATCACACCCACACCGTCATATCTATGGATTCTTTCAATTAGCTCAATTTTGCAACTTGAATGCCATCACACCTCTGTTTGTATTTGATGGACCCCAGCGACTAGAAGCCAAACAACTGGAACATGCAAAGCGGGCACGCTCAAGAAGAAAAGTAAAGCATTCCCTGTTGTTTGAAAGAGAACAATCTTTGCGATTGGATAATTGGCTTCAAGTATCTGATCAGTATGATCAAGCGCACATGTCAAAAGAAAGTGCATTGGCCATTCTAGGCGAGCTGGGAGAAACGCTAAAGGAGATGGAGGTGGATCCTACTATACTGGAAGACGGCACCATGCCTGTGGATACTCAAGAACATGAGTTGCAAAGTAAACTTAGATCCATTGCTCAAGAATTGCACCATGCGATTGCCACAGTAGAGGACACTGAGAAATATACCAGAACTGTGAGGGATCTAGCGAACAGAGAGAGGAGTCTCGTGTCAGACATGATTATTCATCGTTACAAAGATATCAAATCAGCATTGCAGCAATTAAAGAAAGAGAACCAAACCATGCTAACATCATTAGGTGAGTCAATACACACGTACAAAGAAGAGCCCCTTTTGTTAAGCAAAGATTTAGAAAAGAGGTCTTTTAGGATTACACAGCATACAAGAGATGAATGCCAGGAGTTTCTCAAAACGTTGGGTTATATCTGCCTCTCTTGCGATAATCATGAAGCCGAAGCCATGTGTGCTAATTTGGCTAAATCTGGAAGAACAACAGCCACCGTTTCTGAAGGTACTATGTACAAGCATCTGCAAACACGTTGAACACAACATTGACACTCGTCTTACGGTATAGACTTGGATACCATTGCCTTTGGCGATGTGCCTATTCTACGGTATTTCTTTGCAAAAGGTCGACCTATCGTATCCATCGATCCAGTGATAGCCAGACAAGATCTTGGGCTCACTCGAGACTCTTTCATTGATTTATGCATTCTTTGTGGGACAGACTTTTCTGGCACCATTCAGGGGATTGGCCCACACAGAGCTCTCGAGGCTATACAAAGATACGGCTCCATTGAACGGGTGCTCAGCAACATGGATTCGAGATTTGTCCCGCAAGAGACATTCAACTATTCATTGGCAAGACATGTAGGCATATGTTGATACAGTGTAGTAGCTAGATTTACTGACATGTGGATGCACATTTAGGTGTTTAATGACTTGCCAGATATACCCACAGATGAATCATCTTATGATCCACCAGCAACAGATAAAGCAGCTATTGACAATATGCTTCAACATTACCAAATCGATCCCTTGGAAGCAAATTTGACTGTGAGACAGGCAATGATACAGCAAAACATTATTGACGTAAAAAACTGGGGCAGTGATCCATTCTCATCTGCATTTGCAGCCAACAAGACTATCAATCCAAACATGTTGCAGGCTGCTTTCAACTAGACTATGCTTCTAATACTACGAGAAACTAGTAGTTGTACAAATAAAATATGTTTTAATCAAGTCATAGTATATGAACAGGTAGATAAGTTTGTATATATAAATATGTATAGATAATGGTACATAGTGGAGTATTATTGCTGTTAAAGGCATCATATAGTCTATTCGCAAATCATGCGCAACAGGTCGCTTGTCAATTTAGCACTCACAACAGTGCTGGTATTCATGGATCCAAAGTTGACTTCACCCAGTGCGCTAAAGCCAATGCGCTCCAACAACATGTGCTGATGGCTCTTTTTGTCGGTTGTACTGAATGCTGGTTCAGAGCAAGCAGTAATCAAAATATCCTTAACGGCGTCAATCAGAGTAGCATTGTCGCTGGAAACGACAATTGCATTCATCTTGGGTATAAGGGAATCGTATCTATATATAAAAAGACAGCACATCTTTAGTCCATGCAACACGGGGCGCATCCCTCTTGTCCAAACTTACACTAATGCAAAGACTTCTGGTGTGGATATCGCAGCTCTCGAAAGGAAGCCATACAAGAACAGACGCTCTGCTTCGTTTTCAGCAAGACTAAGCATGCCTACCAGGAAAGACACCAGGAGAATACCAGTTGTATTATTGGGTATATCAATGGCTTTCCAAATCATGGAATACAGATTGGCTGAAGTTGACGATTCGTTCACTTCATCTACGTCGATATCATTGACACCAGCCAAACGCAGCAGCTCTTTCAGGGCATCGTTTTTGGCGGCAAACGGCAGTAGGCCACACAAATAGCCCAAGCAATTGGCGTCAATCATGTTTGGTTTTGCGCTGGACTTGGTTTCAATCTCCAAAAAGGTGGTGAGGCAGGTGAATACGGTATCTCGAGCATCCGAGTGGCTGAACCCCTTGAGTAGCACACCAGCGATAGCAAAAGAGAACTGCGTTGTAAAGCTCAAACCAGCAGCAGAATCAATGTCTTGCGATATGTCACTAAAGGGTGCGCGTGCCTCCATCAGCGTGTCTTCCACAGACCGTGTATCAAAGCACTTGTGGCTGTCCAACGTGCGTAGAACACCGTGGAGTAGTTTGACAGCGTACGAAAAGGTGCTGTTGTGGTTCATCTGGATCATGGCAATTGCAAGCCAGAACAGGGATTTGAGGTAGCGGGAGTTCACCGAGAGGTTGTCAATAATGTTGGTTAAACACATCAAGATGCTGATCACCAGGTAAGGGTTGCTTTCGTCAAAGCGGCCCAATTCGTTGCGCAACACAATCAGGATTTGGAACAGCAGGTCGTCGTCAATCTCCTCTTGAGCCAAGCAGCCGAGAATCACAAACGAACGAGGCTGTAGTGCAGGGTTGAACTGGAAGGTCATGCTGGTAACGAGACTCATCCAACGCGCATGCCATGCATTTGCAGTATCTGTTATATAGGCCTGTTAGCCCCCACTGTTTTGCTATACAAACGCATAGGTACTTACCAATATTAGGAGCAGCATAGTTTGTGGCATCCAGCATCAAACGCACAATTACTTCCAGCGAAGCAAGATTCATGTGCTCCACGCTGTCTGTCATGGTGTCTTCCGTGATGGTGAATGCGTTGGCGTAGGATTTGCTCAGGCCGAAATGAACACGGTATTTGCCATCGCAGACATCATCCAATACGTATTTCAGCTTTTTGCGGTTGCCAGTGCTGATGTTCTTGTTGGTGACCAGCGAGTGGATGACATTGACTACGAGCTCATGGACAGAGGAGCGGATAAAGGTGGGGCCTGTAGAGACGACCAGCGCAATGATGTGGAACACTTCGGCGACATAGGGTTTCTGCACGCTGTCCGAGTAAAAGGACAGCATCAGCATGAAGCGGACCAGACAGCCTATTTCAGGCCAGGCTTGGTGCTTGACCAAGGAATGTCTGCAGTTCTGGGATGTGCTGGACATGACACGGCGCATGCGATGAATCAGTTTACCGCGAATGGCATTGCAGTTCATGGTGACAAGTGTGTCGGCCATGGCTTCGGCCTGGAAGGAGCCAATGCCGTTCTCCACAGAGTACTGGACCAGGCAGTCAATGACGATGGTGTGCAGTTCCTCAATTTGCTTGAGCGTCTGCCAAATCTTTTTCTGTATGTGCTGATAGACCTAGTAGCAGCGAGGGCTTGATTGTGAGTCTATGGCGGGGTTTGTGCAGTACATGACACCAACAACATTACCTCTGACTTGTCTGCAGTAATCATGATCAGCGAGCGAATGACATCCTTTACCTTGGAAGGCTCTTTTCCGTGAGGGACCAGAGTAAACAGCACCAGGTTCTTGAGCCATGGCACCATGTAATCCAAAGTAAGCAGCTGTCGCGTGGGCTCTGTGCTGGATCTATTAAAGCCCAAAATGCACTCGTTCAAGAACTCCAAGGTCAAGTGCGTTTCACTGTTGGCGAGATTCTCACTCATGCTCACAATGAAATCCACGCTGTTGGCAGGAATGCAAAGATCTATCGCACTGTTAGTATGTACAGTATAGATGTCGCAGTCTTTTCCCTTTTCAGTTTACCTCTGGCATTCATCAGTTTGTGGTCAATACCAAATCGAAAGGAAATGCACAGCGAACAAAGCAGACTGTAAGCAGCAGAACGCAGTGAAGGATCTTCTGAGCCAATGTTGAGCAAGGCCATGTTTAGGATGCGACCAGGCACGTCTGTGGGGCGAATACCGTGATGCACTTCGGTGAGATTTGACTCAAAGTTCTTTTTTCTATCCACCAGATACTATACGACAGGCATATCAACACGAGGGGTTCTTTTCATAGATTGTTGTATCCAGTCTGCTTACCTTGTACACCTCCTCTCGATTGGGCACTACCAGCACCATGGTGGATTTGCCTGCATCATACGTAACATGTATCTCTCCTTCTGTCGACACCTTTTTCGAGGGCGGAATAGCTGGTAGAAATACATCCGCAATATCCGTCATGCCAAACACGTTATTCAGGATGGTATTCAGACTCCAGAATATCTCTTGCTCACGAAGCTATTGAGCATAGGGTTAGACTCTCACTTCATGCTACCAAGCATACCAACGTACCGTAGTAACAATCATGTATTCAGGGCCAATCTTGATCTTGATGGGAATCATTGCCTTGAAGCTAGTGATCAAGAATGCGTTGGTAATCGACATGCCAATTTCCTTTTCAATTTCATCTATAGCAAAACAAGACACACATATAGTGTGAGCAACAACACACAAACGACAACTAGACTCCATGCCACTTACAGGTCTCTTTGGGCAGTCTGATTTCAGACAGAGCGATAAAGTTGGAAAGCTCGTTGATGGTGATGGCAAAACGCGTGCGCTTCACCAGCTTGTTTGTCAAGACACGAGGCAGCTTGCGAATGTAGTGCTGCATGTGGAAGTTGGGGTTGAACAAGTGCAGCATCACGAGGTAGTCGTTCATCTCGCTAAAGACGAGCTGAAAGAACTGGTTCAGCCAATGGATAGGCACTTCAATGTCTTCTGTGAATCTCGACAGGTCAAATAGCAGTTCGAAAGGATGGTTGAGATAGGGCTCCATGACCTATTTGCCGCCCCCACAACAAAGCGTGTTAGTAGGCTATGCCACATCAAATCATCAAGCAGCAGTACTTTACCCGAAGCATGTAATAGATGAGCAGTTCATAGTCAAAGTTCTCGCCCAGCACGTTGCGCGTAATCATGTAAAACACGGGTCTTCCGCCCTTGGAGACGCCTCCCTGGTAAAACACATTGAGGGAGCTAATGTGGCTCAAGTCTCTGTGCTTGTTGCGACGCATGAATTCGCTGTAAAAGTTGTTTCCATTGACCAGTGCGTAGTTGCGGGTGGTGTTGAGTTCGCTGTTGGCCAGTTCGCTGGGAGGCCCCAGCTGAGCCAGCAGGTTGGACAGCTTGTCCATGGTGCGCTTCCATTCCAGCAGCTTTTGCGTGTCTGTGCTGCTGCGTGCACGACGAACAGACAGATCCCTTGAAATCTTGTCCAGGTTGTCAGACATGTAGCGATGCAGTCTCACAAACGAAATGTTGTCCATGCGCACACCGCGTGATTCCACTTTGCCTTTGCCATTGTCGGGCACCACCGAGATGTCTCGCAAAAAGCTGGCTACTCGGTACAGGTTACCCGTGATAAAGTCGTTGAGCGAAATCAAGTGCGTCTCCTTGGCTCCAAACATCATGTTGTTGGCTAAATTCTGCATCATGCGCGTGGCTTGCAGCAGCAGCCTACGCACTGCCTTGGATTTGGGTAAAGCAGCCTTGGAGAAGCCCGAATTTTCTGGTGTCAGGATGGCTGGATTAAAGAGTCTCAAAAAGACAAAGCCGCCGACAGCTGTTTTGGATGCATCTGGGAAGCGCTTGTTGACAGCTTGCACGATCAATGCCAGTTCTTGGCGGAACAATCTACAAGGAGTTTGTGTGAGTTGATGTGCATCTCTCTCGATAGAATGATTACCTTGGTGCGTTGGATGTGGAGTTGCAAATAGCCTCTAAAAAGATCTCTGTTGCACGACATACGTTCTGCTTGTTGACCAGCACGCTTTCGTTGGGGTTGAGTTTCTGAGGATCCATTTCCCAGGTCAGACTCTCTTCAGGCAGCGCGTTGATCAGCTCCATGGCAGGCTGCAGTGTGAGTCGAATGTAATCTACGCACGTTTCGCGGGCAAAGACAGACAGGATGCGGGTCGACATGGTGGTGCCTCGGAACAGGGTCGCCTCCTGCTCGGTGGAAAAGACCTCTCTGTCAATGACCGCCTTGAGCAGCACCAACACCTTGCTGCGAGACTCAAAGCAGCTCAGCAGGACCTCTGCGACGCCGGATGCCTCGGAGGAAGGACACACATCACACAGCGCCAATGCCACGTCAATGTCAGACTCCACTATAATCTATTTATTAGGGTGAGTCTCTGGTGCACTTTATTGCATGATGGCATACACTTACCTCGACTAGTTTCTCATATCGATCCGCAATGATATTCTCGGCCAGCGTGTCAAACTGTGCGCCCTGGTTCAGAATGTTGGAGAGCACCTGCATAAAGGCTGTTCTGGTGCGCGCATCTTCGTGGTAGCCCATGGCCAGCGTCGACTTGAGGCCAGCATCCACGTTGGCGCTGAGCAGATTCGACACGGCATTGACCGCAGACTCCTTCAGCGGGCCCCAGTACTGATAAGAGTCTGAGGGCTTGATCGAGAGATTATGCAAATCACGATGTGTCTTTACTAAAACGTTCGAGCCTGGTCGCACCACTGTATTCGCCTCCGCTTCGTATCGATGGCATCTGTCCAGGAGCTGCGTAAAGAAGGTAAAGTACTTTTGGAACAGGCGGTTCTTGTTCATGGTGCGGTCGGCGTCTCTGGTCTGGTCTGTGGTCTGCAGGGGCAGTTTGTGCAAAAGGGCTACAATGGCCTTGAGGCACACTTGGTCCAAGTCGTGCTGGACTTCTCGGTTCTGCGAGTGCATCGACATGGTGGCTGATCTGTTCATCACACGCTAAAAAAGAGCACAACAGCATAAGAACAAGCAACCCCTCGCGCGCTCTCTCTCTCGTGTACTTACCAGGGTGAAGTCGCTTGTCCACTCTACGATAATCTCGAGCAGCTTGTTGCGCACACGCACATCGTCTCGTATAATCACCTGCTCCTTTTTCAGCATCAGCACCTCGGTAAGATGGCACATCATAATCATGATACGCATGGTGGTGTAGTTTTCGTGCGGCAGCCGGTTAATGTAGTTGGCCAGCTGCAGGATCAGCGTGCTGAAGTCAGTGCTCAGCAGGCAGTCGTTGGGGTCTGTCAGTCGGTCCAGGATCATCTTGAGCACCAGCACTGTCTGCTCAACAAACAAGGTGTTGGTAGTGTCGCACACCACCTCGCCCGTGGCGGTAAAGCAGTTGGCCATGGTCCCCTCCAGGTGGCGAAACAGAATAGCGTACAGGCTGGATGACAGGTCGCCGCCCAACGTGTCCTTGGCGCCCTCTCTGACCACCACGTTGTCGGATGTGAGCAGGTCAATCATGTCGATAATGAACTTTTCAATCATGATGGTGGGTCGGCTGGGCGAAGCAATGCGGTCGTTGCTGTTCTTGGCTCGTTTGTCGTCGCAGTCGTCGTCCATCATATCCGCTGCCAGCCGACTGCCGCCCAGCGCAGCCAGGAATCCAGTGTAGTTTTGCCATTCCGTCTGCTTTTCGTCGTCTGTCTCGATTCTGCCTACGGGGACAGGCATGGTACGCACGGATGAAGAGCGCAGCTTGTCGTGTCGCACCAGACCGCCAATCTTCTTGACGCCCGAAGCAGAGGACACAGTCGAGTTGACCATGGTGTCGTTGACGTCGCGCAGTGAATCCATGCCAAACCGACTTACCACTTGGGTCAATAGCTTCCATCGCTTCCAGACCTCCTCCCACGCCGTCAGCACGCCTGTGGTGGGCGCTGTCATCATCCGCAGGTATTTGCGCACCCGTTTTTGCTGTGCCTTTCTGCCTACAAAGGGCTGTTTGCGTCCCTGTGCTACTGGCTCCTCGTAGGAGAGATCTTCGTAAATCTCAATGTTGTGGCTGAATCCAATCATGCTCTGACTGCTGCGAGAGGCTGTATCCACCAGCACATCTTCTTCCACCAGTTTCGCCTCCAGGCACATGTAGCCCAAGCACTTGACTGCCATGGAACAAATGTCAGGTATGGGAGAGCACAGAGATACCAGCAGTGCAATCTCGAGTGTGACGCTCGCCTGGAGACGTTCATTTGCTTCTGTATTCTCAAACGAAGTGTCCTAAAGATGTGTGTTTCATTTGCATGTGCTTCTGAACCTTATTGCTTGCTTACTTACCATGACGCTGCCGAGAAACGTGTTTCTAGAAATCAAAATCTTGGAGAGAATGTCCAGCAGCGATTTCAGATAGTCTTCGTTTGTGCGGTTGTCTAGGATTTGGCGAGCAATGCTGAGGATGGTCTGCGAGGAGATTTTCCAAAAGTTGCTCATCACGGTGGCCGATGGACCCCAATGCTTGATGATGGAGGAGCCGTGCAGTTGTGTGAGGCAGTCCACGGCGCATCGTCGTACTCGTCTATCCACATGTCGCAGTAGGCTGATCATGGATGTCATGATGGCTGCATTGCCGTCGACCCGTCCCTGATCTTCGTCGTCGCCCTGTGTTGTTGTCTGTTTGTCAGTAACAGCTATATACACACACACTAAACAACACCTTACCAGCAGAGCACTCAGCGGATCGAGCCTGAACAATTTAAGCATGCTTTGTAACAGTGTTGCCACCTGCTGTTGATTCATCTTCTTCTCCGCCGCACTACTAATGACACCATTTACCTTTTTGGTAGAGCCCACCACCACAGTGGAGAAAACAGAGGTGCTGCTGCTGCTGCTGCTGCTGAGTTCTGCCTTTACAGTTTGGATGAATATGCGTCTCAAGGGCGTACAAATAGAATCGTACATTGAATTGATGGTGGGGTTCCAGGGCAATGTCTTTTCCTCTAACGTCACGCTGAGACACGCATTGATAAAGGCCTGCTTAAAGACAATGGGGACGTCCTCCTCCAGCAGCGTAGGCACAAGGCTGGAGAGCGTCTTTTTGTGGTCCAGTCGCAGTCGGGCGAGAAAGTAGTCGGTGACGAGCGCCTGATGGCTGATGGTGTATCCCAGGCTGGACGAGAGCGTGTCGACGGCGGATGAGCGGGAAAAGTCCCATACCTTCTCCTTGAGCACGTCCTCGACGTCTGCTGCAATGTGGCGTAGGATGCTGTCTTCTTCGGGCGAGATAAAGGTTGCTGCTTTGCACAGGTCGACGTAGCAGATGGCAGCGATTTCTTGGGTGCGGGTGGACTGCAATGCCTTTTTCAATTGACGTGGAAATGCAGTCTAAATGGAGGGGAATGCGATTGTGTTACATTGTACTCTACAAGAAGCACTACTACTACTTACTCTTCTGTTTTGCAATCCTCTGTCATCCAAAAAGGCTTGCACGAGCAGGTCAGGTGACAGAGCCAGCAGGATGGTCTGCAGCGGCCACAGCACGGATTTCTTGCGCGAGCTATCAGCAGCGACATTGCACATGTCAAAGAGGATCTCTGAACCAGCCAAAGGTCTGCTCGTGCTGCTGGCGCAAATCTCTGCAAACTGGTAGGGCTTCATCTCCATCCACTTCCAGATGGCCATGCGCATCATCTTTGCAAAGAGCAGCTTGCCCTGAATCTTCATGTTGAGAAAGTACGGACTCAAATCTATTAGCTAATGAGTACACAAGGTGCGACCCTATTTCAGCCTGCAGCCTTACCAGACAAAATCATATGCAATTTAGGTATATTTAGACATGCAAACGCAAGGATTCTGACCTCTGGGGGATTCAGGTCCGAGCTCTCACTCACGGCACCGAGGATATTTACTGCATTCTTGATTTTTGCATAATAGGAATTCCAATTGCTTGCGCTGATGTAATACAAGACTTTGCCAGACGTTGTATAGACTTCTCGAATGTACTCCATCGATTGCGAGTCCACTTTGGAGGCCGTCGCCAGCGCCTCGTTGCTGTGCTCGGACGACAGCAGCGACAGCTGGTCGTTGCGCTCTTCAATGACGTGCATCTGGCACAGGAATCGGCTCATCAGCGCTAGCAGAAATGCCACCAGCGACTCGTCTAGTGGCGGAGGATCGATGGCGATATCAGGCTTCAGCTGTGCGTACGAGGATTTGGCAGAGAGCGTCGAGGACGAGGACGAGGTGGTGGTGGTGGTGGTGGTGGCGATCGTGCTTTCGTGAAACGTGCCTGTAGCTGCTGCTGCTGCTTTGGCTTCCTCGGTGATGTTGGTTTCTCGGGATATCTGGAGCGATTGCTTTTTGTACCATGACCAGTGGTGCTGCAGACAGGCTGATAGCAGTCGAATCACAAACAGCTGGGATTGCAGTACATCGACAGAGATATGGACGTCTTCGGGGGAGGGCTGTGTGTTCTGCTTCATGTCAGTAACAGGATCAAGCCCATCCAAGCGTCCCCCCCACTCTCTACTACCTACCTTGGAGATCGACTCTAGCACAAGGCCCAGCTGATTGACAATGATGGGCAGTGTGTGGATCGACAGTTCAATGATGGCAGCGACTGTGGATAAGCATCAGTAAGCAGTTACAGCGTATATGGCTTCCCCCACTTGCCTGTCTGTTGCGTGATTGGATCCTGCTCTAGGATCTCGATGGTTCTTCCGGCATTGTTGATGGGTAACTAGTAGATCAGGAAATCAACATGGCATCGTCTTCAAGGGGGAGGTTTATTACATACTCGAACTTCGACTCGTTTGATCAAGCTCACGATCAATTTAGCGTTGGCCCTCATTGCAGTGGAATAGAACGAGTAGTGGTGTGTAGGGATGTTGGGATGTCTAAAGGGTCTCTCTTGCTCTCTCGCTCGCTCGTGTGCTCGTAGTTGTTGTTTGCTCGATTCGAAATCCAGTCGTATCTACAAGTGCCAGAAAGAAGAAGAAGAAGACTAGCGGAAAGAAAGAGAAAAGAAGAAGAATAAAAACAAAAAAAAAGAGGCACCTGTATAAATTAAAAAAGAAAACAGACAAAAGCTGTGCAACAGAACCCACCCATTCTGATCAGTGTTTATATGGATCTCTCTTTTTCTCTCACCCAAATTATCGCCTTTTTAACCTTCTTTCTTGCTCATAAGCCAATCGCGATATTTGTACCACTGCTGTATCAACGAGTCCACATTTCAGCACACTGGGGAGAAAAATAAACGGATGACAATATTTGCTTGCTTGTCGCTTGATGCATTGCAGAGAGGAGTATCTTGGAGCAGTGTCATGGCAACATGGAGGGGGTTGTTGCCTGAAGGCTGTTTTCATTTACCATGTTATACAACTCTAAACCTAATGCAATCTGAAGGGACATGACTAGAGGCGATTCATGTGTGTGTGTGCAGACAGAGAAATCTGCATCTGTTTATGGTAAGAAAGAGCTTGTTTTGTGAGTTTAATATCAATGTCGTGGTGTAGCACGGATTTACCAATGGGATGGCCCTGTGGATGGCTCGCCATCGCTCGGCTTTTTCGCTGTGCTTGTTGATGGTCTCTTTTTTTGTCAAAGGATCAGCGTATATGTTTCAGATACGCAAGAGTCCCTGCCGACATGTGAGAGTGTGTGCGTGCTGTGGAGATGAGCAAACAGAAGACCCAACATCTCACTTTGACACCGATCACATTTCATTAGCAGTGGACTAAAAACATCGCTTGTGTAAGCATTCGACCTTCTTGACAAAAATAGACACATGTGTCGACTGTCTCCTTTCGAGCCAACATCCAGAGAAGATGGACTCAAGCAATCGTGTCTGTGGAGCCATTTTCTGCAAACGAGAACATCTCCCCAGAGCCGCACAAATGTATAATAGTATAGTGCGCTTGGGCGGTCGATGAATGGGCTGAAAATGGCGGCAGGACTGTTGAAGGCGGATAGCGGAAAAATCATGGACATTGCAATGCAAT
>JAXQGS010000846.1:0-14065 GCA_037040325.1 Mucor sp. M7501 | reverse complement strand
GAAGAACGTCTTGCTGGATACAAGTCTCTTGACGATATTCCCTCCGTTTTGGCCAAGCGTTTAGCTAGAACCAACAATCGCCTTACATTCTTTGAACGTGGCTTCATTGATCCTGAGGGTATTCAAGGCCGTAACTGGTTCAAGCATGTTGTTTATGCTCCTGGTCTTTGGACTGGCTATTCTTCTCAAGTCTTCCCTGCTATTGCAGACGGCATCGATGCCAAGGATTACACACAAGCTCGTCATGCTGAAGAGAGAGCTGCTTGGGCTATTCGTCAAGCATCCAGAAGATTGAAGGATGACTATTAAACCCATATATTTATTCGTAAAATCAACAATAAATGCTTTTTTTTCGTGTAAATGCTACGATATTAGGTTGGCTGTGTATACAGATTCACAGTGAAATACATAATTGTGCATTTTGTACGAGGGATCCCAACAAATTGTTTGTTTCTCAATATCAAGACATTTAGTTGCAATGCTTTTTAAATGTTTAACTATTGCTTCCCATTAATTTAAACAAGAATGAGGGCTGTTTCGCAACTTTACTAAAATATTGTATATGGTCATTAAGATTAAACCAAGAAACACATATTCAACCTTGAAACCTTGGAACCTGAGAACTGTGTCTGATCTGCTATGTAGATCAAACGTCATCACACCACTCTCCTTAATCATAACATTGATCTTTTCCTTTTATCCTTGAGATTCTCGACAATTCATCATTGCGCGGACCTATATCCGTACTCCCAAGAATCGTTATGTTAAGGCCGTTTCAGGCTGGATAAATGTAAAGCAAGCATGAATTGCACTAACGGGAATCACCTTGTTATGTCTGTTCTATTCAACATGTATAAACGGCCATTTATTGCTGTCATTCAATATAAAACTGACACATATGCATTGTAATACTAAGCTTCAATCCCATGGAAATAATATAGGGTGAGATCTCATGAAACCCGGATACAAAAGTATTGGCCAAGTGGTAAAGCCATAGCATTGTTTTACTTGTTACCCAAACGGATGAAACTTTGTGTCAGATGAATCAAATGGATAAATAATCAGAAAAATTAATCAAGATTTACACATCTCGATATGTGGATCAAATGAGAACGAGTATGTCAGATGTATACCAACATTTGGAGCTTTTACACAATGAGTGCAGTCAAGTGAGGTACGACTCAGGGCAAGCAGCATCCCAAATGTTGGGAAAAAAAAAGACACAGACCATGACAGCCATCTTCTTCTTTTCATTAAATATGACAAATGGTAGTTTTATTGAATATCCGAGTTTATCTTTTGGCAAAAGAACGATATTAAGCATGAAACCAACACATCTACTACTATATTCTAAACTAATCAAGAGATAAATTACTGCTTTTAGTATGATATGTGAAGGAGAGGGACATGAATAACAAGGCTCCACGTTTTTCATCCTTGTCAAACAGTGAGCGATTTCCAGATGTTAGTATAGCTATACTTGAAAAGAAGGGCAATTGGGGTCCTTTTGTTGCCTGGGTAATATGGCTTACACACACACTTTTAGGGTTCAAAAATGGCCTGATTTTAATCCCTCTGTTTTCTTTTTCGATCTATGCATTCTATTTTCCATGACACCAAAAAAAGGGGAAGCCAATATAATTACAGTGTAGTCTAAATGTGATTTTATTCAACTAAAAAGAGTATGTACAAAAGAGAAAGAGCAAAGAAAAAGAAGAGTGCAAAAAAGAGATTATTCATTCTTGAAATTGACAAGGTAATCTTGCTGGTTGTTGAGGCTTGAGCGTCTATCCAGAGAAGGGGATCCTTGATTCGATGAAGAAGAAGGGGTAACCTTGGCAGACATGCCAGCTAAATCGTCAGCTGCTGAGCTGTTTGAGTTCAGCATGTCGTTATAAGGATATTGCATGCGTGGGGAAGGTGTGTTCTTGGAATCAATAACAGGAGAAGATTGTGAATATGATGAAGTTGTGAATGCAGGAACTGATGATGGAGAGCTTTGATACATTGATGAAATGGGTTCTTGTTGTTGTTGTTGTGCTTGTGATGGTGGATATGCAAATGGCGATGATGTTTGTTGTGGTTGCTGATAGATATTGGATTGATGATTAGAGTAAAAGTTGTTGATGCTATTCTCTTGCTGGTGGACATCCATGTAAGAGGTAGCATTAGGGTTGCCAGTGGACACAGGAGGAGTAGCTGTGGGTGTGGCATTGGCGCTCTTCAACTGGGCACGGCGTTGGTGCTGAGCATTGCTGCTGCTACCGCTGCTATTGTTGTTGTAGGATGAAGCAGTGTACTTGGTAACAATCTTCTTGAGAGCATAAGGGAGCGTCTTCCAGGGGAACACCTTGACGTCCTTTTCAATGTTTCTTGGCTTGGGATTAGGGAAGCCCATGATCAGCTTGAAAAAATCGGCAGATTCAGCCTTGCACTTGCTCACAGTCAATGGACGGAAGCCTTCCAAGTTGCGACGGACACGGTTCTTTTCTTCAACGCTGAATCTAATGTCCATAAGAGACTCCAAGAGATGGATACAGTCAACAGAGGTGATGAAGCAATCGTTGCGTTCAGCCCAGTAGATGCAAGAGACGACAATGTGGCCACTGTTAGAGGTAATGCGCTCGCCTTGAGCAACAGGATCAAATGTACAGCGAATCTCGTTGCCGTTTTGTTCACGCCAGAATTGAACCAATCTACGGCGATGCTCCCACTCATCAGCAGCCCAGTTCTTGGCCATAGAGTCAAGATCACCCATGATCTTGAGATTGGCACGGCTGACAAGGCCAGGGTAGGGTTGGTAATTGGCAACCGAGGTAGAGGGGACATGGACAGAGGATTTGCCGTAGCCATAAGCGGTTGGTGTAGTAGGAGCTGATTGGCGTTGAGGAGTAACAGAAACAGCTACCTGTTGAGGGTAGCCAAGGGGTGTTTGAGGCAACGATGTAGGGAGAACAGACTCGTTTTGATCAAATCCAGTCAACATGCCGGTGAAGCCAGTGGTGTTTGAACCAAACAGATTCATGGAGCTGTTGTTGTAGTTCATTGGGTTCATTGCTTGCTGATTGGGACGATGCGTGGGTCTATATTGATTATATTCTAGATGGAACAAATTAGTGCATGTTACATTATGACAGTTGGATGATATACGTACTGCTGTCACTGTAGACGTCCCTGGGAGCATTGTAGTAGTTGCTGTATTGGTTGTAAGTGCTGACGGGCTGTTGATAGAAGCTGTCATAGTTGGATGGAGTGGATGAACCACCCAAAAAGTTCTCTTCTCTGGGCTGCTGTTGTTGCTGGTTCTGCTGCTGCTGCTGATATGAGGATATATCACTGGGCATCTTATCATTGTTGTATTCATTCACAGTGTTGATTGATGAAGCAGGTGTAGTGGGTGTGGTGGTAGATGTGGTGCTGCTGTCCTTTGTGTCAAAGTCATAGGTGAATTCAGCTACAGGCCAAGTTTCAGTGACGGAATCTTTGTCAAGCATGCAGATGGAGATGGGGACATTGGCAGTAGTAGAGTGCGTATGTTGGAAGGGAGGCACAGCAGCGACGAGAGAAGTGATGCCTTGTGCTTGCATTTGCTTTGTGTCTACAACAAGGCTGTTGAAAGCCAATTTGACAGGAACGATTTGATGAGGCAATGATTGCACGACAACTGTAACGACAGTGCCTTGACTACCTCTTGTAGGTGCCATTTCAATGAGACGAGGAGCTTCGCCAGCAGTGGGCTTCTGCTGCTGCTGCTGTTGCTGATGAAGGGGCTGTTGCTGATCATTGCTGTGGACAGCGGATGAAGGCCATCTTTGCTGCATTTCAACGCCAGAAGCGAGACGAACAGCTGGAACTAGATGTGATTCATGTTAGCAAGCAGAACACCTGCGTCAATGTTTATTAGAAATAGTCTTACTGTCGGAGAGATCAGATGAATCCATGTCTAATATATGTTATCTGTTCGGGTTAAATCAAGAAAGATTAAAGTGTCAAATGAATGATAAAAAAGATAATGAAGGAAGAGAGGAAAAAAAAAGAAAGTTTTCTTGTGAAATGATGAACTGCTATATATATAGTGTTTTTTTTTACTAATTTTGGGATCTGCCCGGTTATGAAAAACTTTTCTTTTTTTTTTTTCTTTCTAACCTTCATGCCGCTTTATGGCGGGCTATTGTGCAAGTTTCAAATTTTAGCCACATGATTCTGAGTTGATTGATTGATTGAGTCGCCTATACTAGCAACATTGCACACACACGCAAAAATTTGCAAATTCAACCAACCTCTATTGAGCGACATCTGGGGCACACAAGGATGAAACTAATTAACTGCATTTTGTTGTACATCTTGGGACGAGACAGGAATACATCTCTGGAAAGCCATATATGCATCGAGAAAGAACCATTGATGACATTTGAGTGGGGGGCCCATTACACATAGGCTTCATCACAACGGGCAAATATCCCGGGAATCTCCATCTCCATTGAATCAAAAGCATCCATGCCCTGCCGCCTTACAATGTTGCTTGAAACATGTGGTGCCTTAAACACACAGTGTATGTGTGTACCTGTGCTGTGATCAATGCAGTGTCCCTTGTGTGTTGCAAGCTGCTTCTTTGTGGTTTTGCGTATTCTCTCAAGGGAGCTTATAATCTTGTCCACAATTCTCTTGTCTAAAATTCACACCAAATCAGAGAAATCATGATGCCATCCACACTTCATTTAGCCGGCTTCGGATAGGCGCACGACGGCTTCATTGAACCGCCGCATTCAATTGAATTGCTTGATACAGTTAGCAGCATATCTATTATCATGTAAATCTTACTGAATTTTATCTCTTGCATCCTTGCGATATAGCAATTGAATAGAGCAATGTATTGCTTTTTCATGTCCATACGTAGATATGCCTATATTAGTAAAGAACCCATCTGCTGGATGGACTTTTAAAGCTTCATATATGAGACATCTGGTCTCACTGAAAAAGTAAATTTTGTCCTTTGATTCCTGCCTTGCCAGAATGAAACTAATCTGTATTTGTCATTTATCAAATCACTAAAGGTCACTGGTTCCCTGTTGCATGTGTACAGGCGTCTGGCCGACAAAATCAGAACAAAAGATACTCGCTATTATTATGGGCAGATCAAATGTGCCAGACTTCTTAAACAAATGATATTGAAACTGTCCTTGTTTCTCGCTACTAACACAAGAACCCCTTTAATTTCATCCTCTCTCCAGAATCCAGTATTTTAAAACCATGTCAAGATATGACTCTATTCACCATCACCTCCCCGCAATTAATTAATTATAAAAAATGGCATGTTCACAAATGCATGTATGCATGGAGTTTGTATTATATTACTAATACCCAAAGATCAATCCGTTCTTTTTTGTCTTTATCAAGCTTGATCACTTCTGTGCTCTCGTCAAATTGGGTTGTGGCGTGTTACAAGAGAATTTTTATATAGTGTCAATATCATTGGTCAGTACAGGATAGTTCGATGGAATTCCATTTACCAGTAGCAGGGATAGCGGCGAGTTTTTCTGTTTGAAACAAATTAAACACTCAAAAAGAGAGCTTATCGAACCACAACTGTCTAGACGCGGTCAATTTCATGTCAATTGGCAGTTGCTTCGGGTGGTCAGATAAAAACTTTGCGAGTTGCAATGTCCCCACTTCTCAAGAAAGCTTCTTGACAGATTTTGCCATTTAGCAAGATTTGGGTTACACTGCAGCTATTACTGCTTATTCATTCTGCCATATGTCTAATGCAATAATACATTGACTTGTAATTGTCCAGCATCATTATTACGAATAACTTTGTAATAAAATCTGCATCATACTGTCAAAATCATGTATAAAATGTGTGCGCTTGTCAACAATTTAAGGTTTCGTGCATCCGTTTAGGGTTCTCGCCAATCTGCTCCCTACGTTGCTTGTTGCAGATGAGAGAAAAAGATGTAACAACATGCTTAAAGACGTGTGACAGATCATATGTTGTAGCATCCTCAAGAATTCTGTAATGTAAAGATTTCTATTTACTCAAGCTAAATGTCCTTAAAGTCTACCGTGTGAATTATTACTTAAAAACACTCTCAATTACAATGGAGATTGCAATTGCATCTCCATCTCATCAAACTACCATCACGGCAAAAGACAGAGGATGCATGCTCACCATATGGCTACACCATTTGTCTAGAATTTTTTGAAATCCCATCAAATTTATTAGCTTTGTTTCACTCGAGTAGTAAGAAAAAATTCTATCAAAAATTACAGTTATCCATATTTTCTAAAAAATGCATGAGCCACTTGAAAGAGTTGTACTACCAAATGGAAACACATAGCGAGCCAGATTTAGTCTAGCATCGAATTTCAAAGGTTACAGTGGTATGAGTTATTTTTTTGATTTGCTAATGAATCTTGTTGACATTTACACAGAGCCAACAAATTTATAATGCAACAATGTGTGTGTTTGTGTGTGCAAAAGGAGCAGTCGGGAAGATGTAATGAAAAAATATCCATATGTTTGTATTACACTACTCGTATGGTCGTTTGTCTTTCCGTATAGGTAGATTTGATCTAATGAGCATTTCTGTTGGGTTAAGTATTTATCAATGCATCACATCTTGCCAACCGTCCACTGTAATTTCTCAATTGAGAGATGTGTGTTCATACTACACATGTGAAAGTTTTTGTAAATCAGACGGAGATGCCAACTCATATGGAAATCTTCTAGTAGATCTACTCGAATCTATTTTTTGCTTGTCGCTCCTTTGCGTTAAGCATACTCGAAAATTTTGTGTATTACATGTTTACTTGTACCGAAACAAAAAAATGAATAAATGAATATGAAACAATGTGGAGCAATGTTTCTCTGTCTGCTGATCTACCTCTGCTGTCAAAACAGAGGATTTTTGATGAAAATTGACAAGGCAGATCATCATGATGTTTGCATTACATGAGGTAATTTTATTTGAGCGGCAAGTTTTTCCATCATGGCCATGCGGCTTTATCAAGTTAAAGATCAATACAACATTTGATAGAGGGCAGATGATAAGGAATGGCTCTCCGATCAAACCACAAGAGCAGGGTCCATGCGTATGAAAAGGAGGGTATTCATTACATCATTTGAGGGGCAAGAACGTTATGTTGACATTTGCCCATCCGAGTGAAAGGGTTAGATGACAAGGGCACATGTGGTATTATCGAAAATAACTCAGGTAGCGTGTATGTAACCATGCATGTAGAACGTTACATGCATACTCACCTCGTTACAGGAGGCATTGGGGTGCTTTATATACAGATTTGCACTGGGGACAAAGCATAACTGGTGTATTAATAGATGTGTATATTATAGTCACTATAAAAATGATATAATATAGTATGTACATGATCGCGATCGTTTGCATAACATGTAACATGCTCATTCCGAATTAACGCGACGAGTTGCCGTAAAAGACATACTATGTATACCATCAAATGAATGTATTTTGCAAATGCTAGTAGCTGTTGCTGTATATTTTTTAGTTTTTTGATCCAATAATAGTTAGGCCATACATCTCCTTTGGCGGGAATTAGTGTTTTGACTTTATATCTTGCATCTCTTGGCCTTGAAAGTGATGTGAGCAGCTTGGAGCTTTAGAAAAATGACACCTGATTCTCCTGGATCAGAAAATTACAGAACTGATATTCCGATGTGGGTTTAACTTCAGTCATTTAAACTTCACCTGATAATTCCAAACCGCTCATTGACAGAACATCTTCAATAGTTTCGAGTGCGAGAAATCAGCAAACACTTGAGCTTATGATTTGCACAAAATAGCTCCTTCTTTTATTGCATTTGATTTGTTTGACTTTTCAATCTAGAATGATATAGTTATTGGAGGCCATTAACATTTAAAACATACGAGCTGTAATCCACCCAACCACCGAGCTGTAGTGAAAAAAAAAATCGACCTTCGCTTTGCTATGCTGATTTTTTAGACCTTGTTCGTTCTAATGGTGGGTGCACAGCTCACGCCTGCTGCAGGCTTACCCAAATAATGCAATGTTATCTCACCAAATGAATCAATTCTGTTCATCTGTTGGACGATAAGTGCTTTTTAATAGTAAGTGGCAGGCTATGTCAGAGTTAGGCGAGAGACATTCTTCTTTTCACTTATCCGCCAAATAACACAGCGTCAGTCAGTTAATTCAGGTAAATCTGTGAAGAGATCATCAGGGAATTTTGCGCTTTTCAATGGACAAAGAATTTAACGATGCACTGTATCGCTAGATGATAAACTACAGACCATCAGATCGGATGTTAATAAGCGCAATGTTCAGTGAGCAGCCCTCAAATGTATTTTGCACTGTAAAACCAAGCGTTTAAATCGCTTGTATCTCGTCAACAAAGCGAGATTTCGGCCTCAAAACAGGTGTCATCGTGTTCCATGACCTGACATTAGGGTATGGATCACTCTTCAGCAATTTTCTGGGGATCGAGTTGATCATCGATTTTTTGAAAATTTTGCCTTGTACTAGCAAGGGAAAAGTTGATGATTTTGAATGATGGTGTTTTTCACCTCGAAAATGAAGTTTTCTACTATGGCGTTTCTATGCTCAAAACAATCGTACAAACGCATTGGAGCATGTAAAAGTGTCTTTTGGCCAATTTACTATAGTGTTTGTAGACCTCTCCTTCAAAAACGTGTTTTGCATTTTTTGGCAGTTGCTCTCCACAGACTAAAGGGATTGCTTTGAAATTAACACCATTGGATTCCTCGTTCAATTTTACATTTAAAACTTTAGAGAAATACCTGTTGTTCAAGTATAAAAATGTTGTGTAATTGCCCCTGAAAGGTTTCGGGATGTCCAGATCGCGGATCTGGAAGACCAGTGGAACAACAACGAACCTCGCTCTAATAAAATTCAATCCCAGCGTATGCTGCAGCAGGTAGTAGTATTTTACCCTGGCAACCACCATTTGTATAGTAAAGGACACTTTATAGACGTCTAATTGACTTGGCGATGCTCAATCTCTGCCGATATCATTGTGTAGGCTCTAATTACATGCTGCTGCACATTGAAATCTGACATTTGAGTATACAAATTAAGGATCTCTTCTGGTTATTGGGCACGTTTCTTGGGTTCACTACATTGGAAGCAAACAAATGCAACTAGAGTTGATGCCACTCATTCTCCTCTACGTCAATCCACCATCCCCTCTCATGTTAGCCAAAAAGCTTCTAGACCAAGTTAATAATACAGATTTCTTGAATATTTGTTTATTATATCGGTTTAATCTTGAATCGGATTTTTTCCTCACTGGTCTAGGTGATGTTTCCTGTCAATTGATCAAATGTGCACTGACCATGTTGTTTGATAATTAGTTGATGGGACTATTTTCTTGTTGATTTGCTTCTATAATCTACAAGTATTATCACCATTATTTTCCATTGCTTCACTTTACACCTTGTCTGATATGGATACATTTACGAATAAACTCACAAAAGATTGCATTAGCAAGAGACCAAACACTCAAACATCTGAAAGAGAAAATACATCATCGCGTTCTGTTCCATCAACGTCAGATCATTCTAGCATCGCACCTGTTGTCAAAGGACCTCTGCCTAGCACCAAAAAGCAAACTAAGCGACGCCCGATTGATGGATTACACTTGGGCAGTCTCCCTCAAGCTCCAATGACTGACAATTCAAAATCTCAATTCGCCAGTCAAGCTTTCAATCCGTTTTTCTCGAATATAAGGCAAAATACAGAACTCAGTCCAAGCGGCATCAAAGAGAGAATTCCTGTTCGATTGCCAGAGGGAATGAAGTATGACCCAGAGACCGGATCAGTTAAACTCAACGGCAAGAACCAAACATTGCGATACTGCGTAGGCATGCGCAACGACACACTACCCCCTTGGCTGCAAAGATGCCTAGAACCGGATGTGGGACAGACTCTGATGGCTAAATGTTATGAGGTATGTGTTCATTAGCATGTACGAACTTTGGCTCAGTTTAACTCTTGATATTTGTATTTAAAGCATATTGAAAGTTCCGAACAAAAGCGATTAAGAGGCGTCATAGCACATCATTCTCAAGTAAAAGATAGCTTTCTGGACCATCCCTTCAGCATAGTTGCTGCTATAGAAAAGGGTGCATTGAATCGATATAACAACATTTGGCCGTTTGGTACGTAACTGTAGTTTTATAGCACTCAGCGCCGAATGGACAGGAGATTAGAATAATAGTAACTGTAGTTTTACATTCAAGAATACACTAGAGTCAAGTTACCGAACAAGGCAAATGACTATATCAATGCCAGCTATATTCAATACAGTGATGTTAATACAGCTTTAGCGTCGTCTTCAAGCCAGGTGCCTACTCTACTTAGTTTACAAGAGCAGAATGACACTTGCAGCACAGATAGACACTATCCAAAATACATATCAACCCAGGGACCATTGCCGACCACCTTTAATGACTTTTGGACAATTGTATGGGATGAAAAATGCAGCGTCATTGTCATGCTCACAAAGGAAGAAGAGATGAACAGAGTTCGTAGTCAAAATCCATCTTTAGGAAAACATTTGCTTACATATTGTGCTCTTGTAGATAAAATGCCATTGTTATTGGCCAACAAAAGCTGAAGCAATCAAAATATTTGACACCATTACGGTTGAATTCGTATCAGAAACGGAACATGTGTTTGGATCGCAAGTTGAGGTTGAAGATCGCATTACATTAAGGATCTTTGAAATGAGAAGAGACGGCCAGGAATCCAGGATCATTCACCATTTTCATTACAGAGGATGGCAAGACTACGGAGTACCAGACAATCCACTTGGCACACTGAAGCTTGTAGAGCTGGCACGGAAATCGCAAACAGAACTCAAGCAACAATACAAACAGAATGTAAATGATGGGCCAATGATAGTGCATTGTTCGGCAGGATGTGGACGAACAGGCGCTTTTTGTACTATTGACACTGTGATCCAAAGATTAAGCAATATTGATAATTACCTGACTGAAGAGGAGAAAGCGGGAGAGATGGATTTGGTCTGTCAAACTGTGTCGAAATTCCGAGAGCAAAGGATGAGCATGGTTCAAACACTAAGGCAACTCGTCTTTGTTTACGAGACTATTTTGTGGTGGATTTTAGACGTCGATAGTAGTGCACAGCAGCAATAAAAATTATTCCCTATACATTAGTTGGAGAAACATGCCCAATTGTTTATTTGAAAGAAAGGAAAAGCGCCTAAATTCCAATCCGGAATCGATAAACGTCTTTAGAACCCTTTTTCTTTTCTCTTTTCTAGTATTCTTTTACATAAATGTCTGATAGAGCTGTTTGCAATGTCACTCCACCGAGAGAGCTCGACAATGACAATTTGAATCGCACAAAGGAAAATCCCTCCACATCTTCATCAACATCAATGTCAAGAGCGACAATTTACACTAGCAATGTCTCTGATGCAAGTACCCTAGTTTTTTTTTTTTTTTTTTTTTTTTACCAGATGACAATTTATTAAACTCTGAAATAGGTAGCAAAGCTCCTGAAAGCAAGGCTGCAGTATGCACAGATAAAATTAGAGACAGGCATGTCAACAGAAGACTTGCAGCGGATCGAGTGTGCCTTTTTATGCTCGCCCCGTCAACCCCGACGTCCTTTGCCATCTGAATTCCCTCCTACACCTGCCTCTTCATCGCCCCATTCTCGTCGAGTAAAGCGATTGCTACTGTCAGCAATGACGCCAACACAAAATTCATGGCGAAAGAAGAAGAGAATGCGAGAGCAAAAGAAAAATGAACTAATTGAAGATGAAGCTGCGGCAAGAACAATTTTAATGCTGAGTTCTTCATCCTCTTCTACAGCGAAACAGCATCCTGCAGCAGCATTCACACCAACACCATGCCATGATACTACAGTGGATGGCACAAGCTCGGCAGAATGTGCATCTTTACAAGAGGAAAGACGGCTGTCTCAAAATTTCGAGCAGCCTCACCCTTCTGATGATATTTACAATGCTGTTTCGACTGTTCCCAATTATGAAGAACGTAGTAGGTATATTGGCCAAGCATTGCGACAGTCGCGCGATGAGCACGCTGATGAAAATTATCGGCATTGCTTGCATCCGCCACCTCCTCCAGCCATCAGCGATGACCGTGGACATATTCAGTATAACAGACCATTACCTCCTTCTCATTTCCATAGCTTCTATCCTCCAACATCAACGCCTTACAAACCACCACCTCCACCTATGTTTGGAAGACCTTTATCAGAAGATCCATTCAACTCGAAGCCGATTATACATGAAAATGTGTCTTCTTCTCGCCATTCTAAATCCCCTCCATCTCCACCATTATCTAAAGAATAATCTATACAATAGCCTAGTAATTTCTTCGTGTAAATTTAATACCTGACTAATCGATAATAAATATTATCCATGTACAAATATTTGCTCTAAACCATTTGGCCACGGATGTTCAGGCGAAATACCTTGAAACGCTATAATAAAATTGTTTCTATCATACGAGAACCTCTTGTAAATGTTTTGCAACTGTGGTTCTGACTCTTTTGGGATGCCCCCATGCCTGTATCAACGAGGTCAACTCAAATAAGGGCGGATAGCATACTTGCATTACCTGCAATTACTTGAAAGTATGTAAAATACGGCAACATTTGGATGTACTCAGGCAGTGATTTCTCATGTTAGGAGCTGTTTTAGACTACCAAAACAGCATAAATCAATTGCTCGCACCTAGCACTTACTTTTCGACACCTTTGCGTAACTTTTTGAGGACCAAAAAAACATCCATGACAATCGACCCAAAAGCATGAGTAACCCCCCATGAGAAACATCAAAAAACAGACGATCGCGTTTTTGACAGGGAAGATGAAGACTTTTCCTATAGTGCATATTAAATCAAAATATTTCTATCGATCCAACGCAGCTCCTAAAAATACTTTTGTGAGATCTTGTTATGCAAAAACTTGTCATTTTGACCATAAACCTCATTTCATATTTTCCAACATTTCTCATCAAGTTTATTCAAGACGCCTATGATAAATAGCACCATCAGATGCGCCTTAAAGAGTACTCTAGGAAAGCATAAAAGCGTATCCGATGATCACCACAATGTATATGGTCTGATCTGGCAAAATAGTTCAACCGACTCTATTTCGCGGGAAAAACCATCATTTGGAGTTTTCACCCATTTTGGCCTGCAAAATTGCATTTTGACGAAGATATTTGATGATTGCAATGCGAATAAGCGGGGAAACATGAGCTGGAGAGCATCATAACATAGCCTGACTACAGTTTTTTGTATCAGACTTAAGGTCAAGAGGTCAGAATCATCCATAATTTCTGTTCATCAGCAGCCAATATGAAAAATTGAGCCATCATGCAATGGCTCAATTTTAGTACCCGCTTCGTTTGCTGCTTTAATTGCTGTATTGTAATTGGTGACCACTTTTGACCTCAGTTTAATGCCAGCTATTCCAGCTGATATTCCCCCGTTTTTGAATTCATTTTGTATTGATTTTGCAATACTTTTACTCAAAAAACAATAGCCCTACAGCCGCTGAAAGTGCCTGTTTTTGTTACAACGCGCGTCATTTAACTTGAAGAGGCCTGCCTGATGGTAGTACAGTAGGTTTTGCTGGCGACTGTGCACTTAAAGTAGTGTATAATGCTAATTCTCCCCTTTATTCTTTTTTACAATAGAATTATTTTTACGTTGGTCAGCTCCTGATAATTACTTCCCTCGTCTGTCGAGTGCCTCTTGTGGTATAAAGCTGTTTTTACGAATGGTTTAAAATTAAGTATTACTGGCTATCATGCACTCACCGTACGATACAATACTGTAATACTAACATTTTTTTTATTGTCGTAAAACTCGTTTGTTATTCTGGTTTGCTCTTGGTCTGGTTTGTCTCGTGTTATATCAATTAGTAGCACTGGTGTTGGTAAGTCATTCGTGCTACGGGTAAGTTTATTCTGCTATTTCTCTTTTGTTTACGATATGTAACATTCATTGAACGTTCATATTGCTTCTTTTTTCGTATCAACGCAATCGTG
>JAXQGS010000845.1:0-14177 GCA_037040325.1 Mucor sp. M7501 | reverse complement strand
GTGATCGAACAGGCATGTTTCCTGGTAAGTTCTTGTCAAGAGTAGCACAAGTGATCCATGACTAACACAAGCAATTTTATGATTTGTATTCAAATGGAACTGACAGCCAACTATGTGAGACAGATTTAAGGTTTTCTTTTTGTTATTTCATCGTTTTAATAAAATGAATTCTTTGCTGTAACTTGATTTCGGCCTACTTCGCGCATTTCGCTCCACATTTAGCACCTTTTATGAGCTCAGAATGGTCCCTAGTCATCCTTGAAAAAAAAACTTGCTTCTTAAGGCTGCAGTTTTATGTGAGGCATCATTTAGCCCGCAATAACTGTGTCACTTGCCTCTTATATATAAACACATCATTGGATTGGTGCTCTGAAAAGTGTCAGAAATATTGCAATATAAAAATATATTGGTGTCGTTTTTTTCTTCTTCTTTTCCTTTCCTGACATCATATCCAACATTCACTCCAAATGGGAAACCAAGCGAGCAAGATACTTGCCGCCAACAAAAAGAAGAAGAGCGACATTGCATCGCAGAAATCATCGCATTCACAGGGCAACTATGATTGGTTGGACCAAGACCCTCATGCCTCGAAAGAGAATCCATCACTGAATGCTGCTGTTTCTGCTGCTGTAGCCATCCAGCAGAAGAAGCAACAGCAGCAGCAGCAGCAACAACAGAGCTCATCTGCGCCAGCCATTGTCAACAATACCAGACGTAAATCCATCTCGGAATTCTTTGCCAGAAGAAAACAGAGTCTAGTGAGTCTGCATCCGACCATTGTGGAAGAAGACATGAAGGAATACGACAGATTACAGCGACAACACTACTTGCTAAAGAGCACGCGAAAGGGAAATACTTGGGCGCCTATCGACGCACCTAAAGTCATTGTGGAGGCGGGTACTGCAAATGGCATTTGGGCGTTGGAAATGGCAACACAATATAAAGATTCTCAGGTACTCGGTTTAGATTTAAAACCGCCAGCCTTTCAACATGGAAATCCAACTAATTTACGCTACAATCGAACTAATGTGAATGAACCATGGCCAATGGCGGATGCTACAGTTGATTTGTAGGTTTTACATTTTGAAACTCACACTTAGCATAGTGTAACTCATATCGCCTTGTGTTTAGTGTCTTCCAACGCAACATGTATCTGCACATTCAGAAAGATCAATGGCCCAAAGTATTACATGAAATGTTCCGTGTATTGAAGCCTGGTGGATACGTCGAGTTGATTGAAGCAGACATGTGGCACCACAATCCAGGCCCAGTCCAAATTGCTTTTCAGACCTTCTACAAGGAGCAATGTCAACTATTAGACCTTGATTTGGAGATTGCGGACTCTTTGGATGCTACTATTGTCGAGAATGGATTTGAGCTAGTGGAAAAACGAGCCTTGGATATTCCTGTTGGCGAGTGGTCTACTGAACCTGGTACGTAACAAGCCTTATTATAGTTAACATTGGGTGCTGATTGCTAGTCTAGAATTGAAGCAATATGGGTTTATCAACAAGGAGATCCAAAAAGCACTTCTCAAGAACAAGAAGGCAACGTACGTTCCCAAGTGGGGTATCTCGCCTGCCGACTATGATTTGGCCGTATCAGAGGTCCTCGATGAATTCGAGCAGTTTAAGAGCTTTTCTCGTTTCAATGTTTGGATTGCACGAAAACCACTTGATGCTGCTACCTCCACAACTGCAACTGTGTGAGATCAAACCAGATAATGTATATAATATATGTAACTATTTCACTCTTTATTCATCTTAGACACACCCACACAACATGTACTTTTAATATCTTAATGCTTAATTTTTACAATAAACCCCCCCTCCTTATGGTCTACCAACCATGAATCGTTTTGAACCTCTACTATGAAGATACACAAAATCAAGATCCATTCTTTGAAATAATGCAAATAGGATCATTACCTTTTCTTGACTCGCTCATTGTTGTAGTCTGGTGAGGCATACTCCTCATTATATCCCTTCTTTTTAGCCATTGTTTCATCCACAGGTGAGATGTCCATCTTTTTGAGATTGCTGTTTGCACGAATATCACGACGTAATTGCTCAATTTGATTATTGTAATCCTCGCTGGCTTGTTGGTTGGTTTGCACTGTTTCTTGCAAGTTGGCAATCTTGGCGTCCAAGGCACCCAACAAACGTGTCGTGCTGGAGGACCAAGCAGCAAGTGCATTCATTGTTTCGTTCAGTTGTTGAGGTCTTAAATCACGGCCCATGCTGTACATCACTTGCAGTTGTCGTTGACGTTGATCAAGTTTGCCGGTTAAGATGCCTTGATAAAACGCATCAATGAGTAGATCTTCCAGCTCTCTTACTGTGGGTATATCAAGATAGGATTGTAATAAATCATAAGAGAGTGTCTATCGCATCATGTCAGTACACATCTACATTATCCAGCTGCTCTATTTTACTTGTTGGGTCTCGGACAGTGTTGCAATAGAGAGAAGCTTCAACTTTTTGATTTGATTTGCGTTCAAACCAGGTAACTGTGTGCTATTTTCTAGTATGCATGTCGCTTGTTAATACATGTTTGACGTGCTCCCTGTATCGTATTTACCTTGATAATCTTTGTAGGTGCCGTACAGAAAGATTTCCAGCAATTTGTAATAGGGCGCTACCTCTGGCAAGTTGGATGCCTTGATTGGAGTGAGTGGGATGAACAGGACGATTACAAGCAATGGATATAATTACCTCTACCAAGTTGGGAGACTCGTACAATTCTGTAAAGACATAGACACCAGGCGCATTCAAAGCGTCCATGATCAATTTGGAATTGGCAAGACCTTTTACTGACTTTGATAACAAGAGAAATGGCTGAAGCTTTTGGCTAGTTGACAAGCTCAAATTAGTTTCGTTCATCTTTGTTGGTTGACTGAAAGGTTAGCAAGAGAAAAAGATAAAATAATAATGCGTGGTTGATGTGTTAATCTTTATATTTGGGGTGAATATAGCTGTATCAGCACGCTTGGTGCACTACTCGAATAGATGCGTGTTGCTGCTTGATGAAATGATTTGCGCTATCTATTATCTCCTCGATAATGCTCAAGGAACGCTTTGATCTGTAGCTATGGCTCAATTGTTTGATGTAATTAATGTCGATTTACTGTAAGACACTTATAACGAAGACTAACATTTGGAATGACAACCTTTGTATTTCAAGTTAGGTTCCGCGATTAAAGTCGCATTTACAACGATTAAATCACTCAATCAATCAGAAATTTTACTAAAACACTGACCTGTAGTAGCCAGGCTTGGTCTATAATACTATTCAGCCTGCAATGCCCTTCTTATATGCTTCCAACAGCATCAATTACACCCACAATAAGCATGGCATTGACGCTGCCTGCCGCTGACCAATGCTGGTTAAAGCTCCGCGTCGCGTTTTTTTTTTTTCACTCAAAATGGTAATTTCGGAACGAAAACCAACTCCAGCAACCTATCTTGCAAGATGCTACTATATAAACTGTGATGATCGTCGCATACTGTTTAATACATTCTTAGAGTACTTTTCAAGACGCATCTTGTGGCGTCAATATAAATAAATGTTTTTGATAAATTTAATGAGCAATCCCTAAAAATATGAAATAACGATCTGGGCTAAAATGTCAAGTTTTTACATATAAAGGTCGCACAAACAAAGTTCCAAGTGTTGCTTTGGATCGATAGAAACATTTTGATTTAATACATACCATAATAAAAGTCTTCAATTTCGATGTCAAAAACGCGATCGTTTGATTTTTGATGATTTCGACGAGGGGTACCTCATGCTTTTTGCTTGATTTTTGATGATGTTTTTTAGGTCCCCAAAAAGTTGAGCAAAGGTGTCCGTAAGTAAATGCTAGTTGAGAGCAACCGCTTGGTGCAACTCTGGCAGTTCAAAACGGCCTCAAACACGAGAAAACGCAGCTCAAATACATCTAGATTTCATTATGTTTTTTATACTTTTGAATAGTAAGAGGCAATGCAAGTATGTTGCCTGCCCATATGTGATCAATTTCCCATGATACAGGCGTGGATCATCGCAACCAAGTCAGATCCATAGCTACAGGTCTTTTCTAGAGGGTTTTTACGCTAAAGGAAAAGTTAAAAAAGTGAAATTTGAGGTTTGTTCAGTAGGATACTAAATCACCATGACAGGAAGTACAGTAGTTTCCATCTTATTGACTTGCTCATATTTGAAAATTCAATCCATATCAACTTCGAGCTCTTGATGAAGCTTGTATCTCAATAGTGCATCCACTGATGCTTTCGATACAAGCAATAAACTCTGTCTTGACATTGTGAGTATGAATAAATTAGCTATTACAAATCAAAATACACATAGTAAGTGTATTCCTTCTTGCTGGCAGTAAATTTTCGACCCGACGACACTGATTTCTCACATTGCATAACATTTGCCAGTGAAATGTTCTTCCGTGTATTTGCAATTTACAGTATCACTCAATTCCTGCTCTTTTATTATAACCTATAAGCACAATATTATTTTAACAGCTCAAAAAAGATAGATATGGCTGGTAGTAGCCACCCAGATTAATAGCTATTACCAGGCATGTCATTTTAGATTTGTAATGTAAATTGATTGGATTGACGGCCCGCAAGACCGGGAACCAATGTGTACCTTTTTTCCCCCACACCAGAATTATATTTAGGTGGCATTAAATATTATTAATCTCTCTTTTTTTTTCTCTCTCTCTCTTTTCACATATACTTATTTATTTATATACACATTTTTTATACAACATGGCCAATGTATTTTCGACATTAGGGCATAACTCAAAGAAGCCTTTATCTGGTGTACTTGTAGTTTCATTAATATATGCCATCTACAAGGCCAAGAAGCAATTCAGCAAGAATATCGCTGGGGACAGCAGCAACAAGAAACAATCATCACAGCAAACCAAAAAGAAGCACAAGAAAGTGGGTGTCAATGCTGAATTCATTGAGCAAATGAAAAAACTATTGCCCATCTGTGTGCCAGGTATGGGCGAATTGTTATGGCAAGTTTACATCATATTTACATTCATTGGAAAGGTGTGTTTTCAAAGGAATCTGGTCTGTTGGTCATACTTGCAACAGTTCTCATTGCCCGTACATGGTTGGATATTTGGTTCTCTGGCTTCAATGGGTAAGATGGGCGAGATGTACTGAAGATAATGAGATTTAACATGGCCATCATTGGTAGTTCCGTAGTCAAGGCCATTGTTTCTAGAGACAGAAAGCAATTTATTGCAAAGGCTATTGTAGAATTTGGTCTGATGATGGTAATGTTAACAAGAAGAGGTTTAAAGGGTTATTTGTGTACTGATTTGTATATCAGTGGCCGATGAGTATTGTAAATAATTCGCTCAAATTGACCATCAATGCCCTTGCCCTGAGTTTCCGTGAACGTTTAACAAAGGTAAATGCAATATGACTCCCTAACGATCAAGCGCACGATGATTTAACCATAGCGAAATAGCATGCACACAACCAATATTTAGACGGCATCACTTTCTACAAGATTTCAAATTTGGATAATAGACTTCAGAATGCAGATCAGTTGTTGACGCAAGACATTGACAAGTTTTCGGACAATCTGTCTCATTTGTACTCTGATATCGCTAAACCAGTAGTCGACATCTTTTTATTTGCTTACAAGCTGGGTGAGGCCATGTAAGTATTGCAAATAGGTGTGTGTTGGTTTGCAGTTCTAATGCAGCATTCGCAGTGGTAATGAAGCTCCCTTCTTTATGATTGCTTATTTTGTCATGTCTGGTGTGTTGCTCCGTGCATTTTCACCTCCATTTGGTCGCTGTAAGTGTGTTTGCTAATGGATGTCGTGGGGATGGTCAATTGACGCACTATTCCTGTAGATACTGCTATTGAGCAAAAGCTGGAAGGTGATTTCAGATTCACACATGTAGGTGGATCAAGATCTTGCAGAGAAAACAGAGTTCTAATCATTGAAACATAGTCTCGCATTATCACTCATTCCGAAGAAATCGCCTTTTATCGCGGTGGTGAGCGTGAAAAAGAGGTTGTCAACAACACGTTTGAAAAGATCTCCAATCATGTTCGCAAAGTGTATACACTTCGATTCCTGAACGGTATCTTTGATTCAGTTCTTGTCAAATATTGTGCTACAATGACTGCATATTAGTAAGTTTCTGCCTTGGCTACTAGTGAACTGTGGATGATTAACACGCATTTTAGTCTGCTGGCAAGACCTGTCTTTGATCCAAAGTATGCCACAAAGCACATGGGTATTGATAGCGACCCCACCAAGCTGATGGAGGACTATTCCAGAAACTGTGAGTGTTTATATGATTGAAGAGGTGTCTTTTTCGCTGACACTGCAGTTATTAGCGAGCTATTTGATCAACTTGTCTCAAGCTGTGGGCAGACTTATCCTCACTGGCCGTGATCTGACCCGATTCGCTGGCTATACAGTATGTGAATTGCTGTTGATTCGTGCAACAAAAACTAACGATATTCTTGCACTAGTCTCGAGTAGCCGATTTGTTTGATGTTCTGTCTGATGTGCGTAATGGTAAATACAAGCGTACCATGATGAACAATGAGGAAGGCGCATCCAGTGCGGGTAAAAACAAGCTGGTGGACACAAACAACACCAAGGGCAAGGTGCTGATCCGAGACGGTGTTATCATTTTTGACAAGGTGCCCATTGTTACACCTAATAGCGATGTTTTGGTAATTGTATTCAATGCAAATGTCGAGCACATTGGGCTAACATGTGGATGTGATAGTTGAAAGACCTTTCATTCAAGGTCAGCACGGGCATGAATTGTTTGATCTCTGGTCCCAATGGCTGTGGCAAGAGTTCCTTGTTCCGTATTTTAGGTGATCTGTGGCCGCTGTTTGGTGGTAATCTCACTAAGCCTGCAGCCAACAAGCTCTTTTACGTGCCTCAAAAGCCCTACCTTCCATTAGGCAGCTTCCGAGACCAGATCATCTATCCAGACACCCGTGCCGAGGCATTGAGTAAGGGATGTGATGATGAAGCTATTATGAAGCTCTTGGATACTGTGCATTTGAGCTACTTGGTCGAGCGTGAAGGCGGCTGGGATGCTGTTCAAGATTGGGCTGATGTTTTATCAGGCGGTGAAAAGCAGCGTGTTGCCATGGCTAGATTATTCTACCACAAACCCCAATTTGTAAGTTGTTTGAGATTGCTTGTTTCTGCACTTGTATTCACACAAAAGATAGGCCATTCTCGATGAATGTACCAGTGCAGTTAGTGTGGATATCGAAGCCATCATGTACGAACATGCTCGCAAGGTGGGCATTACTCTATTCACAGTTTCACACAGGTAATGAGAGAGAGAGAGAGAGAAAAGGGGGAGGTAAATGGTAATTTAACCTTAATTTCGATAGAACATCTCTGATTCGTCACCATGAGTATTTACTAAGATTCGATGGAGAAGGCCACTATGAATTTAGAGAGTAAGAAGGAGAGAGCAAGAAGGTTTAGTGTGAATATCAGAAAGACTAATCAAAATCATGATGTAGAATGGATCCTGAGGATTTGACATCCGCATTTGGCTTTGGTCATGGCAAATCCAAGCCCCAGGCTAAATTAGAAGATGATGATGAACAAGATCAAGAATAAACATCAGGAGTAAAAATAAACTCGCAATCTGCTTTATTTACATTGAGATTTCCAAGTGCTAAATGTCGAAACAATAATAAATCACCCAATGAATTCGGGTGACGAAAAAAGAAAAGCTCACTAACCATCACGATGAAGGCTATTTTTAATAGTTGCGAGTTCATGTAGGCCTTTTCTTTTGCTGCTCTTTCTTTTTTCCCTTTCTTTCTTTCGTTTTCCCTTTTTCCGCCACTTTTGCAGCTTTTCTTTTGCAGTTCTACACTTGTTCAACACTCAGGTATATAAATAGCTTTTTGGAGGGTTGAATTGCCGAAGATACCACACCAGACCCAAAGAACGGATTTTATTTTCCCAAACCTCTATAAATATTTGCAAGCAAACGACACAACAGTACACCACTTGGACCTTTTTCCTCTTTCTCTTTGACATTTCTCGCCGCCATGCACAGGTCTACGAAAAGTTTAAATCCAGGCCAAGACGATGAGGTACGACGACATTCATTTGCGTATGCGACATCTGTCAAGTTAACCCTCAAAACGACAGGTTTCCAGCATTGATGCACAGTTGGATTATGTGAACAAAGTGCTGAAATGGAGCATAGTGGACCTGGACAGATTCATCTATTCTCTCAAAGCGAGGTACATGCACATGTAGTGGACGCAGACAGCAGTAATTTACTCTTTGCGTAGGCTGACCGCAGAGGATGCGTACATGCAGGCATTGATCAAGATAACAAAGAGCAACTACAACCCTGAGAATCCAATGAATGCAGCAAACAATACGCCCATGGAGAAGCACAACTACTTTGGCGACTACACAACGACATTCCAGCAAACTACAATGCAGTACGAAAACTCGATAGAAAAGACAATTGAGCTGAGACGTGACTATATAGCTTGCCTGAAGAGCCAAATAGAGCTTTTAAACAGACTCAAGGTATGTGCTCAAGTGCGTGTGTGTGTGTGTCTACAAGAGAGCCAACATGAATACATCATGAAAGGAATCGCATGAACAAAGACGGAAAAAAGTAAAGGCCGTGCTTGGGGAGAAGAATACAAACTACATTACATTTCGTACTCGAGACATTGTCAAGGTATGTAGATTCGCAGTAGTAGCCTGCACCACGAGTGAACAACGTGTACTAATAGAAATCATGACTAGCTGCATAGATCTTATGTCAACAAATGTATGGAGTACGCCAGTCTTCAGCAGCAGATATTGATATCGTCCCATGAGGACAGCAACTCTGTGGATTACCATGCAAGCCCTCAAATGGCTAGAATTTCAACAGACGAGCCAAGGTTATCAAACGACAGTGGCTCCACTACCAGAGGAGACGACAATCACTCCATAGCATCTTCTTCCTACCAAGATTCGTCGCTCAACCCCAGCAAAAAGAACGGCATGGCTGGATTCATCACCCAAATGAGATCGCAACTAGCCAATGCTGCTGCTGCTGGAGATCCATCAAAGCAGACTGCAAGATCGGCAAAGCTGAAGAAGGACATCTCAGACACTGGTATGTGTTGTAAATGATGCACATGAACAGCTTGATTGAAAGGTTTCAGATCATGAATATAGACAAGGCATCCGCATTTTGGAGTTTCTGCGCAAGAAGCAGGTGGAAACTGCAGTCCATGCAATTAGGGTGAGTAATAACAGTGAAGGGGATATATTGCATTTATTAAATTGCTCATTTATAGCATGTGGAAGCAATACTCTTGGGCAAATCAGATGCCGTGAAGGCTGTGATGGTGACGCTCTGCAAGCATGAGGAGGATACTCTGCTAAATCAAGTCGAGGCAAGTAATTTGCAAGTGGTATAGGCGCCAATGCACTCTAATACTGAGTACTGTTATAGCTGGTAAAACGCTCTTTGGACTGTGTTCATCGTATAGACGGTAAAAAGGACGCTGATCAATTTCAGTTGGAATATGAGAAGCTCGCATTCATCAAGCCTAAACCGATTTATTACGACAATTACTACTATGGGCCATGCAAAGATATTTTGTTTGGATCCAGTTTGAATGACTACGCTATAGAGCACCAACGCACTGTGCCCTTATTAGTGACAAAATGCATCGAGGCTGTGGAAGTACAAGGTGGATTAGAAAAGGAGGGCATCTACAGAATATCCGGCAGGCAAAGCAGCATAGACCAGCTCAAGAATGAGTTTGAACGAGACGAGGAAGCTGTCAAATTGGAATCAAAGGACGTGTTTATCATTGCAGCCGTGTTGAAGGTCTATTTGAGAGAACTGAAACAGCCTTTGTTCAATTTGAGCATGGAAGATCGCATTGAATACTCAAGTAAGTTCAGGCTATTATGGTGGAGTAGTTCAACATGCTTAAACATTTCGATAGAAATCAAGGATGACGTGCAAAGGAAATCCATGCTACAAACCAAACTATCAGAGCTATCAAAGCCTCAAAGAGATACACTTGAAGCAGTGATAACACATTTAGCAAAGTAAGACATTGATTCATAACAAATACATGTGCACTGCTAACATGTGTGTGAATAGGGTTGAAGGCTGCTCACATGTCAACAAGATGACTATGAAGAACTTGTCTGTTATATTTACACCTGCTTTATTTCACGATCACAACCAAGCAGAAAACAATGGTGAATGGTATGCTGACAAGGTCTTGGAGGATCTCATTTTGCAGCATGAAACATTATTTGAAAATGCAGAAAAGCAACAACAGCAGCAACAGTTCCAACAGCAGCCAATGAACGCATCTCCCAGTGCTAGCGTTTTGAGTTTACCATTTTCAGTTGGAGTTGTAGGCAGAAAATCATCCATTACCAGACGTCCAACCGTCTTAAAGACCCCATCCAGCATACCAAACTTCCATAATACTACCACTATTAATACAAACAACAATCCTATACAATAGCCAATATATAAATATATACTGTACATTAATAAATCAACTCTAAATGTTCTATGCAGTGCTTCATTTGTCGTTTTAGCTCTGGAGCTTAATATGATCGTCGTCTCAACAAAATGCATTACTCAAATGCATGTCCTTTTTTTTTTTTTTCAAGGGCTTTGTTTTCAACAACGCATTTAGATCAAACCTGTCCATTTGTCTCGCTCGAGAAGTCTATATTGACTTTACAAAGTTACTGCGTGTTGGGTAAGACTATTGGCCATGTTTATGAGAAACACGAAAAAAGTGAAACGTTTTCTTCATTCATTCCAAACGCCACATTTCGGTTGCAAGTGTTTCTCCCCCACATGCAACGATTCAGTAATATACAACAATAGTAGAAAGATGAACTTGTAGATGTGATGGTGGTATTTCATGTAGCTTTATTTTGCACCATATTATGAGAGGGAAATGTAGAGGAAGAGTAGAGGATCTCTTTTTTAATGAGGAAAGAAAAATTTTTTTTTGAAAGTTATTTATAAAATAAAAAAAGATTTTTGATAAATAAGAAACGGATAGAAAGTCTAAATGATTTATTTAGGAGCTTCCTTGTAGGCCAAACAGTGCTCCTCACCCATAGCGGAAACGACAGAGACCATGAGATCCTTACCCTCATCGAAATCTTCTTGCAACTTCTCACCGAGCTCACCTTCGGGAAGCTTGACATCTTCCTTGGTACCACCTTCAGCAGTCATCAAAGAGAGGAAACCATCCTCATCAATGTCAATAAGGTTGTAATCCATACGGGAAACGTTGGGGACATCCATGTTGTGAGTAGAGGGAGAGAGATCTTCCAACTTCCTGTAATGATGAAAAAGAACTAGATTAGCAAAACGTTCTTGATGATACACGAGAAGGGAAAACTTTTCCATCGCATACAGTGTATGGCTCGCTCTTGTTCTTTGCTTGCCGCATCCTCCTGTTGGGCAGAAGGCAAGCATACATTGCACAAGATGGATACATTTCCCCTTCTCAACATGATTCAGATATTTACTTGTTGGTGAAGATATCAGTGGCAACCAAATGGACCTTGGCGTGGCCGTGCTTACCGGTCTTGGAGGTGGTCATTTCAATGATCTTACAGGGTCTTCCCTTGATGACAACGTGGCCGTTCTTTCTCAAGGCAGAACATTGCATGGGGTAGGTCTTGGAGGCACCGGCATCAGCGGACTCGAAGGTGTGGTCGTTATCGTGATCAGCCATACTATTGGAAAGAAAGAGTCGCAATCAGAAACAGATGCCAACACGTATCAGCGTATACACTTACTTTAACAAGAGAGAAAATAGATGAAGAAAAAGAAAAACAAAAAGAAAATCAGCAAAAAAGCCACGCGATACCCCATTTTATAGCTTTTTTATTATCGCGCGGGGGTGTGTGGTTAATTAACGTGAAAAAATTTTTATAGCTCGGACGTGGGGGTTGGAATACCATCCTCTGTGCAATTTGAGTTTGAACAAAGCACCACTTCCTAACCTTTAATTGGGTTATCTAAAGGAAACCAGTCCTTTGATTAGGCTCACCTTTGGAAAAAAGAAAAAAAAAAAAGAGATGGCTTTGATCGAAGCAAGCTTTTTCGATTTGCCCTTGATCAGGATCTGGTATTGAGCGAGGAGAATAACGTCGGATTCATCCAGAGTTTTCGTTTAAAAATCAGATCCAAGATGTAAACATCTTGGATCCTTCTTGTTGAGAGAACAATAAGACGGGCGTTCTTTCATCTTTCGCGTTTTGGATCTGTCTTTGGAGTTGGCACTGTAATATTTTATATGGCTATTATTGACCATGCGGGACATGGAGGTCTTGTTGGGTACATCTCACAATACGCTTCCGGTAAGGCAACGTAAGATGTAGCGGAACTTGGCACAAACATGTCAAAGTGCTCTGCGGTATCCGCACATTTTACATTTGGGATGTTGTAGTATATGTATCGGATAGACATACATACCAACCAATAACCTCAAATCATAGAATTCGGAGCTGTGCCTATTTTGAACAAATGTTTAGCTCCTTCTCCTAATGGGCACCAATAGATCAGTCTCTGTGTTCTGCAATTTCCGTTCTAAACTCGGGTAATGACCATCTTTGCAACACAAATGAAAACCTGATTTGATATTCAAAGATGGCATCTTCCATAGTTTTCTTTGCTGTTAGACTCAGTCGACATCAAATCAAATTGGAAGAAACTTTTATTGACGCGATGCTCTGTTACTGTTCGCACTTTATGAGCAATGTTGAGTATGTTGGATGTCGTCGACGAGCTAGTATTAAATCTATCGCCAAATTTTCATGGCAAAAGTGTATTTTGGAACATCGGTTGGCCCTGGCTACAAGCAATATTTAGAGTTCACCAATATTTATTGCCTGGTAAACAAAAGTTACATTTGGCAGAGCATCATATCAGGCAAGAATGCGTTGTTTTCGCATGCAAACAACAGGGGAGAACCAACACCTTTGTATGGCGCTTGTTCTATGAATATTGATCAATGAGATCACATATTACCACTCTTATGCATTCTCGCTTTGATTTGAAAATCGTGTACTACATTACCAAAAGTGATGGGCAAGAATAACAATAATCAAACAGCAAGTAGCCCAAAGTAGATGAGGATCCTTAATATATGCTTTTTAGTTTTACACTATCACGCGACAACCCTACACAAACTACCTGTTTACTCTTGATATAGCTCTTTTACGATGTCTCGCATCTGTATCCACAGAAACAGCTCACATATGGGCAGGCAGCATACCTGCATTGTCTCTTACTACTCAAAAGTATGAAAAACATAATGAAATATGGATGCATTTGAGTTGTGTTTCCTCGTGTTTAAGGCCGTTTCGAACTGCCATAATCGCATCAAGTGGTTGCTCTCAACTAGCATGGGATCAAGTGGAATGCTATTATTGTTATAATTATGGCGCCTCAGATCAGGGCTTGAATAAGGTCGTAATTAAGTGCACATAGCTTATTTGATTAGACTTCAGGGGCAGCTTTTTTATTGTCGATCAGATATGGCTAATTCGTGTCGATAGGGTTCAGAAAGCCATAGCAGAACATCTCATCGAAGCTGTCATCTGAACCCCAAAAACGAGGAGATACCATTAACATGTAGACTCAAATGTCAGATTTCAAGATTCATCAGCATTCGATTTGAGCCTACAGGGTGACGCCGGCAGAGATTGAGCATGGCCAAGTCAATTAGACGTCTACAATGTCTTTTGTCATTCATAAACGGTGGTTGCCAGGGCAAAACGCGCAGCCAGGGCTGGGATTGAATTTCAGAGCTGCCACTGGTCCTCTGGATCAGAAAATGGACATCCCAAAACCTTTCAGGGGAAATTACACAAGATTCTTATAATCGAACAGCAGGTATTTCTCTAAAGTTTTAGATGTAGAATTGAACGAGGATTCCAATGGTACTAATCTTAAAGCAATTCCTTTAGTCTGTGGAGAGCAACTGTCGAAAAATGCAAAACACGTTTTCGGAGAAAAGGTCTACAAACACTATAATAAATTGGTCGCAAGACACTTTTATATGCTCCAATGCGTTTCTACGATTGTTTTGAGCATAGAAACACCTTAGTAGAAAACTTCATTTTCGAGGTGAAAA
>JAXQGS010000844.1:0-14050 GCA_037040325.1 Mucor sp. M7501 | reverse complement strand
TCTGTGGAGAGTAACTGCCGAAAATAGCAAAACACGTTTTTGGAGGAAATGTCTACAAACACTATACCAAAAGTGTCAAAAGACACTTTTACATGCTCCGTTGCGTTTCTACGATTGTTTTGAACTTAGGAACACCTTAGTAGAAAACTTCATTTTCGAGGTGAAAACGTCCATCATTCAAAATCATCAGTTTTTCCCTTGCTACCATAAGGCAAAATTTTCCAAAAATCGATGATCAACTCGATCCCCAAAAGATCGCTGAAAAATGATTCATAACCTAATGTCAGGTCGTAGAACACGATCGCGCCTGTTTTGAGGCCGAGATTGCGCTTTATTGGTAAGATACAAGCGATTTGAACTCTTGATTTTACAGTGGTAAATACATTTTAGGGCTGCTCACTGAACATTGCGCTTAATAACATCTGGTTTGATGGTCTGTAGTATATCATCTAGCGAAGCAGTAAGTAAATACTGGACGAGAGCACTTGTTTAGTGCTATTCCGGCTTGCTAAATGGTTTCTATGATATCAGAAGGTGTTTAATAGCGCGGATGGCATATCAATCGCTACTGTGCGTGATGCATTATTCATAAATTCTCAGCAGAGGGATGAGAAGTGATGCGTTGTTTATATCTTGTCATGAAGCAAACCCAGATACTATGATCATAATAATGCACAAAGAATCTTCAAGTCTATCAAGTAATTTGCGCAGTAATGCATCTGTTTTGTGCATTCTTTTATCAAATTTTGACCAATTTTTCACATTGAAAATTACAATAATAAAAGAAGTGTATCTTAAATCAAATCCTACATGCGCCTTATTATGCATATGTATATACTAGCCACTGGCTGGATCCAATACGACATTTAACTAAATCGGTGCTGAAGCTCTCCTGAGTTGTGTGTAGATTACTCAAATGATTAAATACGAGTTTCATCTTTAGTGATGAACACGACCGTTAATTCTAGGCTCAGTTGAACGCTCTTCTTTTTTTCTTGTTTGATCACACTAAAATATGAGCTCTACACCAACCTCAACAACATCAGCAACTCAAAATGCACTCAAGCCAAATGAATACAACAAGGGATTAGATCAGGAGCACATCACCAAGTTGACGCAAGATGCATACAAGCATTTCACTGAATATACCAAGGCCGAACTAAAAAGTACAAACGAATGCATTCTTGTGTCTTATAGCAATATTCTAACTTTGCCCATGTATCATGTACAGTGACGGTAGACGATTGCCAGTTATTAGAAAAGATGAATACAACGACGCAGGAAAAATATACACAGATGAGCGATATGAGCCAGCGACTGATGAAGGAAATGTCGAAATTACAGAATACTTGTAAGGCGTAGATTATGCACAGAATGCGAATTAAACTACTCATCGACGATATAGATGCTGATTTCTCAAATTTCATACAGCAAATTGAGGATATTCATCAGCAATCCATCGAGATGGAGAAGACAGCCAAAGCATTAGATGAATACTCGACCTATTTAGGTATTTCAAATAACCGCCTTGAGGGGTAAAAAAAAAATTGAATTGACTCATACCAACTCATTCGCAGAGAATAAACTACTCAAGGTGGTGTCGCCCAAGAACACCTAGATAAATGACTCACCAGCTTTGGTCTTCGTGACTGATGAGGCCGAGCAGAGCCTTTATCCACCTTACAATGATGGTTCTTTTTGAAATGGAGATCAAAAACTCGAGGGTCATCAGCTTTGGGATTCATATATAAACATCAAATAAACATCTACTACCTCTTTCATTACTTACACATCTCTTGAACATGTATCGCACATTAAGCAAACTATCTTGCGCTGTCAAGCCTGCCAGCATCCAGACTTTGGTAACTTGTGAATCTTGACATGAGAGGTCTTCATCTCACCCGAAAATTATAGAAACGCTCATATGCTGTTTCAAGTACCTTGATCAAACCAGTAAAAGAGGTGAGAACCCACTATGAAAAGCATGGAAAATAACTCTCACACATTGTGGCTATTTTCCCACATTTGTTTATCCAGTTAACTCATCTTGATACCGACGTTCCTCAATCCACCTTGGATAAAGTCAACGAATTCACCAAATACACTGTCAACACATACGCTCGACCTGATGTTGTGATCGCCCGAGGCAAAGGCTGTTATCTCTACGACACCAGTGATCGTCGCTACCTCGATTTCACCGCTGGTATTGCCGTCACTGCATTGGGACATTCAGATCCTGAAGTAGCTCAAGTCTTATACGACCAAGCCAACAAGCTGTTGCATACCAGTAATCTTTACCACAACGAACATGCTGGTGCACTTGCCAAGACGATGGTCGAAACCACCCGCCAGCATGGCGGTGAATGGGCATCCAAATTGTTCCTGGCTAATTCTGGTACGGAAGCAAATGAAGGTGCTCTCAAGTTTGCTCGCAAATGGGGCAAGCAATTCAGTCCTGACAAGACCGAGATTGTCTGCTTCACAAATGCCTTCCATGGTCGCTCTATGGGCGCATTGTCAGTAACATTCAACCCCAAATATCAAAAGCCCTTTGCCCCATTGGTTCCTGGCATTGTTACCAGCCCTTACAACGATGTGGACGCTGCTTTGAGTGCCATCACTGATAAGACATGTGGTGTCATTATTGAGCCCATCCAAGGTGAAGGTGGTGTGCATCCTGCCAAGGCCGAATTTTTAGAAGCTCTGCGCAAGCGTTGTGATGAGACCAACACACTGTTGATCTTTGATGAAATCCAATGTGGTTTGGCTCGTACTGGCAAGATGTGGGGCCATCAGCACTTCAACGTAACTCCTGATGTCATGACCATGGCAAAGCCTTTGGCCAACGGCGTGCCCATTGGCGCTATCTTGACTACTGAGAAGGTGGGAGAGATGATCAAGACTGGCGACCATGGTACTACATTTGGCGGTAATCCTCTTGCTGCTGCAGTTGCTTTGAATGTGGTGACCCGTATCACAACCCCAGAGTTCATTGCTTCCGTCAATCAAAAGGGAGAGCATCTCAAGAGTCTATTGAAGCAGGTTCAAGACAGCCATCCTGATTTGATCAAAGAGGTTCGTGGTAAGGGTCTCTTGATTGGTGTGGAATTTACCAAAGATCCCTCTCCTATTGTCAAGATGGCCCGTGAGCGCGGTTTGTTGCTGGTTACTGCAGGCTGCAATACAGTCCGTGTAATTCCTCCATTGATCATTACTGAGGAGGAAGCAGTAGAGGGTGTCTCCAAGTTTGCAGGTGCTGTTGACCAATTTGCAGCATCATCCTAATGGCCAATTAAAAGCCAGTGCGAGCATTTATATTCTACATATTTCATTCTGTTCGTGTTTTTCTCTTTTTTCTCCCCTTCCTCCCGTGTATAATTCAATAAACACATCATTTAGAATATCTCATGCTCAACACAAGAGACGAAATCAATCTGCACAGACTTTTGATCAGCTGCGAAAACAAGCTGAAAGAACGGCCTATCGATGTCTGGACAGCATCCGAGAAACGAAAGTTTGCTACCGTAAGAAGAGCTCAGTTTGTTTGCAATGGTCGAGTATTGATTCATGACAAGTAGTATGTCAAGTTCCTGGCGACACTACAGACCAAGTCGAATCCTGCAAAGTAACTATCGGGTTCATCAACTGATATATCAATCTAAAGCGTCTCTTCTCCATGAATAGCGTAGCGCCATATGCTCCTCGCATAGATCAATTGACCAGAGCAGTGGCTGTCCATACGATGGTAATATGCTGTGTTGCGGAATATGGGCAATCTTCTAATCGCCAGCACGTAGCATGTAGATGTCGAGAAGGGAATTGCAGAGGCACGCCTTGGAAAAAGAAAGCTGCTGGAAGACTTGGAGCAGCATGTAAGCTCTGATCCGGAATGGCTGCTAGAGTTGAAACGTCAAGATGAACAAGCAGCACAGGAGGAACTGGATAGGAAAAAGGTAAAAGTGATGCGTGCATGATTTAGGGATCCATCGTACTGAATGCGTATCACAGAAATTACTGGAGCAAGAGGAAGAGGATCAAAACGAACCAAAGGAGGACAAGGAAGCAGAGGATGAGCAAGACGATCCAGTGCAAGAGACATTCAACGAAAAGACAAATGCTTCTGAAATGCGACAAAGGTAAAGACAGGCCCATCTGCAGCGTTTGAACCCGTCTAACTGTGGTATTTATCAGAAACAATGCAAAGAACGAAACATCAAATATTGAACATGTATTGCAGCATCACCGACAGATGCATGACGAGCTGACAACAGATTTAGGCCGTATGGCGAAGCAACTCAAGATCAACAGCCAGGCGTTTGGAGACACACTTTCGAAAGACGACGTAGTTTTGAAGGAGGCCCAACAAGCCGTGGAAAGCAACTTAACACGCATGACCAAGGAAAGACAACGGTTAGACGTGCACTATTCTAAATCGTGGGGCACCAGTTTTATGACCATGGCGGTTGTATTATTTGTGTGTATCATGTTTGTACTCGTATTCTTTACTATAAAATTTTTACCTAAAGCAACTTGAAGAGAGATGGTAGATTAATGAAAATAAAATAAAAAAGGGAGGAGGAGGAGAGAGAGAGAGAGAGAAAGATTGTGTTATGTATGTGTGAAATAAAGAAACCGAATAAAGCAAACAGATTAACATACAAAACAGACAAAGCAGACGGACAGAAATAGATGGGCAAAGCGGGTGAGACAGAGTGTGAATGTGATGTGTTGTTTCTTGAAAGTATGTAACAAAATAATAATAATTCGAGGTTTATCGAGCATCCTGTACTTCATAAAAGTTCTTCAAGTATTCCTCAGCTTCTGAATACTCGTCCATTACTTGCGGCAGCAATGGTGTGATGCGCTTCAATGCCTCGTCTTTGTCGAGCTCGCCTGTTCCGTCTTCTTCTTGACAATTACCAACATTCTGGATCTTTTCGCACGTTGCCTTTACTTTCTTTAATCCGATAGCTGCTGAGCTGCCCTTGAGGAAATGACCAAGTCTAGATAACTCGTTTAAATCCTTCTTTTCTCTGTTTGAAATTAAGATTTGGTGTATTAGTCATTTCATCATCATTTTAGCCCTTCTGGGAGGAGGAGGGAGGGAGGGAGGGAGGGAGACAGGTATACTTACAATGCTACGCCCATATCCTCAAATGTGGTTTCTGCTTGCTCAAAGTAGTTATTTACAATGCTGTAGGAGAATTCATGGTCGTCTTCGTCGTCCATGTCCAATAATTGCTCAAATGTGTTCATATCAATGAGATCGTCAGGGTTTACAACCTTTTCGCTTTCATCTGCGTTTCTTTCATCTGTATGTGTCAAATCAGGTGATGCTGGAGACTCATTCTAGATGCCCATTTTGTGTGTGGATTTAGTTGCTATTGGCACAAAAACACACATCCCTCCAATGTACCTTGAGATCTTTCTTGCTCAAACCTGTAGTGGTGTCGGGAGAACCTTCGCGACTAGACATTATGATATTAAAGGTATATGATTTTTTTCTCCAAAAAACTGAAAAAAAAGAATAAGTATTATAGAGTATGAAAAAAAAGAAGAAACGAGAAAGTAGCAACAAGAGAGAGAAAAAGAAAAAGGAAGCTTTCCGGATGAAGAAGGAAAAATTTTTTCATGGTTTTTGATCGACCTCTTCTATATATCACTGATTTTACGTCATCGTATCTCCTTTGAATGCATTTAGCCGAATGATTTCTTTTGTTACACTTGTAGTGGAAAATGGAGACGACAATAAGCTGATCTGGATGTGTGATTCCAGTCATTATACAGGGCGATTTCTGATTTCTGTATCGAGATATTCGCCTACAAATTTTTTAAAGCAACAGAAACTTTTTGTTGTTTTGAAATGTTTAAATTTGGTTACACTCTTTGTGGTTGAGAAACCGAAGTAATGGTATGGGCGAGCGAGAGAACGAGAAGAGATGCGCGGGTGCATATTGAATGGTGCCATTTTCAGCAGCTCCCTCTCTGTTTAAATCGTATAAAGCAGATTCAAATTTACGTCATTTTAGGATACACATTGCCGCCCTCGTGCTACTAAGTTAGCTTTGCGAGATGATCTGACTGACTTGATTTGTGTATGAGAATATATCTCTTCAGTTACACACTTGCAAGGATAACTGCCTATTGATCTCTTGATTTGCTCACAAATGTTCCCATAAATCACGAAAACAGGCCTAGATTTGTAGCCATCATGTTGAGATGAAATGAACCGCCCACGGAACCTCCGCTTGAACTAAAACTTAAAATTACCACACCAGAATATTCTTTGTAACATCTAGAAAGTGTAGATATAAACTCACATATAGACGCGCTAGTTTGCATATCCCTGACATGTCATGTTGTTTTACCAACATATTCGGTATATGTTTTCTATTACGTACCTATGAAGTACATGTCTGCTGTCTTTTTTAGAGTAAGATTTCTGTTTCAAATCTCAAAAAAATGACAGTTCCAGGTGATAAGAGATGCAAAATACTTTACCCCTCTCCCTCAAGTGCAATAGCACTTGTGCTCCTCTAAGATGCAGATTTGAACATTGGATCTCTGAAATTATAAACCCCTCCTCATTGTTGTATATGGGTTGACCTGATATAATGCTATAAAAGGCAGCAAGGCTTTTACAAGTCGTCTTGATTGAGAAGCTTTTTTATTTATTGTTTGACGGTTGGTACCACAGAAGCGTAAAGATCAATAACAAACAACACGTTCTTCAAATAGATATTTACAAATGGGGTATAATAATCAGGCTCCCAATCCCCTTCGCTTGGCTCTTAGATAGACTTTCACTGGTTCCTTGATGCCATTCTCATTATTACCGATTGCCTCACCTTCTTTCCAGCCCATGGCTGCCAACATGCGATGTCCAACGTTGCTTGAAGAGATGGGCGCAGAGCTAGATGCTACTTGTTTGCCATGATTTGCGTCCTCCTTGATCTGAACTCTGGTAGCCCTCTTTTCAACGCGTCGTGTCGTCTTTACGTGCTTCACTGCTGGTTTGCTCGACTTCTTCAGATCCTTATACGTGGGGGTCATTGACGTTTTGCGCAATTCCACAATGCTGTTTTACTCGAGTTAGCGCGCTTGTATACAAACACAACGATCCCACTTACGTTTCACTGGATCGCTCCTGTACAATCTCGAGTTTGAACAATCTAGCCAGCTTTGGCACAATAGTATGCCGACCGAGATGTGTCAAATCTGTCAAAAGGTACCTGGGAACTTTGGGTTTTGCCACAAATTCGTCTGTAATCCTATTTGCCAGCAAGCATGAGTTCTCTCACCAGTAAAGCATAGATTCCTTTGCAAGCACTTTACCTATCAAGAAGATCCTTCTTCTTCGACTTGGTTTTTGCTGCACGTATTTTGGGCATCTTGTATTTTGGTTTCTTTTGCTTTTTCAATTGGCCTCGTTGTTCCTCTTTGAGCACAGCTCGGTAGCTATGCTTCATATGATCAGGCACGTTCACGCTGTCGTCCAATTGCCATTTGAATGTGTTTGCGGCGTGTTCTTCATCGCTATCCAGTACAGAGATAATGTCTTGATCTGAATCGAAAATGTCGCTTATGGGTGTATTCTTCAGTACGGCATAATCCTCGTCATCGTCGCTATAGAAACGGTGTCCTGCGGGTTCCTCTTCAAACATGGAATTGCTGGTGCCCCAATGCGCTAATGCATCCAACATACTCACATCTTCACTGCTACTGATGGATAATCCGTCGTCTTGATCGTCCTCACTGTCAATGTAGATGGAGTCATCTTGAATAATCTTACGTTTCTTGCGCTGGTAGTTGTCTGTTGCCTTGTTGGTATCTGATTCACGCAACTTGCTTGCTGACGCTGCCTGTTTGATGTGCGATAAACTTGGGATGATGTGATTGCTTACAGGTTGAGGGGTTGAATCAAAAAAGAAGCCCAAATCCTCGGTTGATTCGTCCAGCTCTTCTGAATCTACATTGCTGCGTGTCAAGTGAGTCATGGAAATACGAGACAGCTGGTCAAATGTAGAAGGCTGATTAGGTGTATCCACTGCATTATTGATGATGAAGACTATATAAAGTTTATCCAAGTCAGCATTTGTCTCTTGTCATGATTACGAATAGATGCGTCTACTACCTTCTTCTTGCATTGTATGTTGAGTGATGGGCGACTGATGAGGAACACTATGGCTGGGTACATGGCCCTCAAACTCTTTCAATTCCCTAGACTTGTTGAAGCCAAATCCACCGCCTCGAGGCCTCCTCTTGTCTTTGTTCTTGGATTTGTTCCCCTTGAATCTTGCCATTTTTATAGTACAGAAAAAGAAGCTTCAAATTTTTAATATCGCTGATAAGCCTCGAAGTATATGTTTTGCTTTGATCAATTGACCTCAAAACAGTCACCGCAGTAGATTGTGCTACTAAACGAAATGTCAAATATGTAAGTAGAGGCGCTGTAGCATAGCGGGCCATTTGCAACATGTCAAATGGAATAGGTGCATTGCGGTCATCCACATGAATGCTTCAGTTTTGCCATTCGGGCCAGCATATCCTTCCTGATGGCGCCAATCAAGACAACACGATATTGCATCAAGCTGCATTTTTGTTGAGCACTAAGCAAATCGCTGCTTTTGCCAATCCAATGTTGGGGAGGGGGTCGTGTATGAATGATGCCATGTCTCGCATTTCTGCTCTTTTTTAACAAAGTTCTAGATTGCAATGATCGAATCCATTAACATGGACAATTCAGTGTGATAGTGATGCGCATAAATACCATTACATGTGCTTTGTGGCTAATTGCTAATGGTTTCTGCCTATTTGCTGCTCAATAAATGGTTAATAACGCATATACAGAACAAAATGGCGGTCTATTATCAGAAATCCCAAAATAACATGTGTAAGAAGGTTGATGTTCGTTTCTGTTTAGAATGAACCTCATTGATTAAGGGGTGCTGATTGTCGCATTGATAATCCCGTTTTTGGTCTTTCCCAGTGTGATTGCATTCGCACGTCGTTTGCTGACCATCCGTGGCTGGATACTCATCACTACTGTAGTACACGGCTTCGCATTGCTAGGTCATCAAACCATCACCTATTTCGCTACAGAAATTTGGCGGTTTCAGATGTTCGGCTCCCATACTATTTATACCATCCACCGGGAAAACGAAACTATACATCTAAAGCCCACAAACTCGCGATGCTCAACAAAAAAAGGGCTCTTTGAACTTGAAGACATTGAATCCAATGTTGAACTTCGAGATGTCTGCCATTTTCTGGAACAGTAGAATCTCGTATCTAATCACGGAAACATGGCACTTTGGTTGAAACGGAGCCAATCCATCTGTTCTATTATTAACACTTCACTGTAGGATTTGGCGTGTGTCCCAAATGCGCATTTATTACCCTTGTTTTGTCAACAAACGGGTTTTTCTTGACAATCGGAGGCCCAACAGGTTTGAGGTCAATGCACAGACGCAATTCCAAGCTGTAATACAACAAGTGTCAACACATCCTATTCCGACCAAGCTCGTCTTCATCCGAAATGGTATAAATAAGATGCTCCATGGCTCGCCTTGTCCAATTTCTCTTCTTTTTCTTCCTTATAAATATTATATATTATCTCAACATGAAGTCCATTTTCGCCGCCATTGCTGTTCTTGCTACCGCCGTTGTCTCTGCTCAAAACATTGTCAGCATCACCTCTCCTCTTACCGGTACTGTCTACACTGCTGGTCAGCCTGCTATCATCACCTGGTAAGTAAAATATAGAGCGGTTTAGTTGGTTGTGCTGGATAGCTAACCAATGCGGGTGCTCCCATGTAGGATTGACCAACAAGTTCCTGTTATCCCCAAGATTGTTTTGGCCAAGGGTTTGCCTACTGCTCTCCAACCCGTTTCCACCATCGCTCAAGATGTTGACGCCAACGCTGGCTCTTACGTCTGGAACGTCCCTGCCGATATCGCCAGTGGTGACGACTATGCCTTCGAGTTGGGAAACTCTCCCAACATTTCCTTCACTGGTCTCTTCACCATCAAGAACGACGGTACTGCTGCTGTCAACACTGCCAGCCCTGCTGCTAGTGAAGCTGCTGCTAGCTCCTCTTCTGCTTCCGCATCTGCTTCTGCCTCTGCCTCTGCTTCTGCACCTGCCACTGATGCCAGTGCCGCTGCCAATGTTCTCGTTGCTGAATCTGCTGGTTTCAAGGTCTCCTCCAACAAGGCTGCCGTTGGTGCCATCGCTGTTGCTGGTGCCGCCGCTGCTGCTTTGATCTAAATTGCATAACTACCATTGTATTGTTCTCCCCCTCCCCTCCCCACGCATATAATATTTTATCACATTTCTTTTTTCTTTAACAACATGACATTTCCAAGTTTTACACATAATAAAATCTAGCAGGATTCAAATAAGAATCTGTGCTAAATATATCTACCAAACTTGCTTTTGTTGCTGGCAGCACGTTTTTGTTTTATCGAAACCAAATCTACATTTTAGAAAACAGTGTGTTTCAGACCTGCGATTATCCATAGATGTGGTTTAACAAACCAAAATGACGAGGAAAATCGATCAAATCCATCTTCATTTTGAAGCCATGTGCTCTCGATGAGTATCGCTCAATCAAAGCAAGTATTGTGTACCTCACACAGCGTTCTGAACAAGTCAATGGCAGCGATCCACTATACTGGATGTTTTGCTGATTGCACCATCATCATGACTTTTTAAGGTTCATTATTCTGAAGCCAGTGGCATCTCCTTGTGCAAAACACCGCGAGAACCTCGGCAGGATTGAACGCACTACTCATGACTTGATGGCCACGTATACAGAACCCCTTCCGGTATGTACATTCAGTCTTTATTATGTGACATGGCTGCCATTGACGCATGTACTATAGAGTACCGGCCTATGCACCATTCAATGAATTAATCTTTTTTTGTTTATAAGGAGACAAGGTCTCGAGTTTATTAGTTAGACAATGAAATCAATCAATCAAGCATGGTGACACATTTGACAGGTCTCGAGCTGAACAGGTGACTGTTCCAGCTTGAACTTCCTGCTTGACGGGATGCATACCGAACCTGCCCTCACGCTCTTTGTTCAGGAACTCTTTTCTTTGTTACTTTATCCGTTATCCATGTCAGATACTCAATCGTTAGACAGTTACTGGGTGAACTACTTGAAAGAGAATGATGTAATTGAGACCGAGGATGAAGTATCAAAGCGGTACGTATCCCTCTTGTAAATGAAAGGAATAGCAGACGCTGACAACATTCGTGATAATAGAGAAAAGGTGATCTTTCTGCTCAACTCGGTACTGTCCGTCTTCACAAGAGCTGTGGCAGAGGAAAACAACTACAAAGGAGGGGAGATACCCTGCTTCTTGAAGCCGTTTGGATCTTATGGACTTGGTGGATACATTCGCGGCGCCGACATTGATATTGTGCTCATCTGCTCGCAGCTGATAAAACGTCGAGACTTTTTCAGATTCTTTCCTGACACGCTTAAACAGTTGGCAACCGTCCGTGAGATAGAAGTAAGTAGTGATGCCCTGCAAGCAAGCTTATTGACTAATGATTGCCGCCTAGTCTATCAAAAAGGCCAATGTGCCAATCATAAAATGTGTAGTCGACAACATTTCAGTGAGTATCACCTTCCCTGGAAAAAAACATGCTCCATTGTGCTCATCCACTGTATCAAAAGGTTGATATCTCATTTGTTCGACTGCGGGAGAGCCACTGCGATAAGAATATGGATTTATTGGACGACAGATACATGAAGGACATTAACGAAACATGTCGAGCCAGCATGGACGGTCCTCGAGTCAACAGCTTTATCAAGAAGCAGATCAAAGAGAGACATGTCTACATCTTTCAAAGAAGTCTCCAATGCGTCAAACACTGGGCTACCCGCCGACAAATCTACAACAAGCCAATTGGGTATTTGAATGGAAGTTCATGGACCTTACTGCTACTCAAAACATACATGGATATGCGTGATACATCCGATCTCTCAATTACTCTCCTGACATTGACATTCTTCAGCAAATGGAGAGACTGGGCATGGCCAGCACCGGTATTGTTAACAAGTGAAATTCCTGGTGGCGAGTATGGACGCAGAATTGAGCTTCGCAATTTAACTGAATTCCAGGATGCTGTCATGCCCATTGTCACACCGTGTTATCCTGTAAGCAGTGCAGCACCCAATGTCACCAAATCAACGCTCAAGATCATGACTAGAGAATTTGAAAGAGGTGAGACATCTCCTGTTGCTTTGACCATCAGTTATTCATGCTGTGTGTAGCTGCTCTCATCTTGGACGATGCTTCTGCTGAACCCAAAGAGGCGTTGAAGAAGCTGTTCAACGGCGTTGAATACTTTAAAAGATACCAAAATTTTATGACCATCATTACCAGTTCTACATTGCAATCCAGCCATGAAACTTGGTATGTACAACAGCATACCGACAAGCAACGCATGTACTAACAGAAATGCTACTATAGGCAACGCAAGATGCCCAACGTCATACCTCAATTCCTCCAGATGCTCGAGAAATGTCCAGACCTCAAGTGCATTCAACCGGTAACAAAACCCAAGCTTGAGTTTCACCGTTACCGAACCAATGAAGAGCGAAGAGCGCTTGAAGCAGGCATGTCTGTTGCAGAAGCAAAGCAGTTGGACTTAAATGGCCAGCTCAACCCTGGTATGGTATATCTCAGCTTCTTCTTCATTGGTATTCAAACCGAAAGTTCATGTAAAGTATCACATTTACTGCCAACTGCAAAAGATGCTAACGCTAAACGACTACAGGTCAATTTCTGAATCTCTCTGAACAAGTGGATTCATTCGAAAAGTTACTATATAGCAGACGCACCAAGTATGACGACGATGTTCGCTGGCATGTTACAGCCTTCACGAGAAAGAAGGTCAAGGATATCATCTTCTCCAACAATTGAAAACATATAGTTTTTTAATAAAATGTATCAGTTTCGCAGCATTTGCTTGTTGGCTCTTTTATCTTTTGCGATTGTATCCACAGTATCCACAAATCCTACTAAAATATAGCGCTCTCCCTGGGTAATATCGATGCCGCTATGCATCACTCGAGCAGCATGGTAAGCAGCATCGCCCTGCTTCAAATGAATTACTTGATCAATGCTGCCATAGTATGTGCCGCCACCTTGAAAGTCATGCTCATGGCTAATGAGTAACGTCAGCGAGAATAGACATCCATCGGTGTGCAATCTTAGACCCTTTTGTCCGTTTGCCGAGTATTTGACAAGGAAGATATCTCTGAACTCGAGATCAGTTGTTTTGAACCCGTAGTGATCTGCTAGCTCGTTAAACAGACGATCTTTGATGAGGTTCTCTAGAAAGGCGAGTTGATCATGGTTGCGAATGGGGATATCTGTTGTTGCAAAGGCTGAATGTCGATCTGTGGTCCATTCAGTTTCAAGACGGCAGGTATCGAGAACATGTTGACACTCGTTTTGAGAAAGTAATTGGCAGCGTAACCCTGGCCTATCCATCTTTTCTGATCGAGCTCTGCTAAACACAAGTCTGTTTTCGGCCATTGTGCGTTGATTGGGGTCAGATGACAGGTTGGAGATCCTGTCTTGCACTTTTTTATTGAGGTGATATCGTCTCTCATCAAGGCCACTTTGTTCTTCTTGAGTGAGATCTCCAAACAAGTCAAAAGATGCTGTACTTGGCATAATGTTTGTATATAGCAGAAAAACGAAATAATAAAGAAAAAAATTCTGCAAGCCGTCTAGAAAGATTGAGCTATTCCCGATGTAAAAAGTAACGTCATCCGAGTAAGCGAAACACATGAAAGGAACAATGTTGAATACGCTATAGTTTGTGAGAAATATAGGTCCTTCCTTTCTAAACTGTCGTACTCATCTCAAGGTTTGATCAAAGAAACTGGATCGATATGTCAAGAGCTCACTGCAAAAGTTTAATGGTTATTTGGAGTGTTCACAATTATAAACCCTGCGGGACTAATAATGAGACTCCACTTTATGTGGGTATTCCAACCTCACCAGACTGGTGGGCTAA
>JAXQGS010000843.1:0-14077 GCA_037040325.1 Mucor sp. M7501 | reverse complement strand
AAATGGAGGATATGGAGGAGGCTGTGCGGCTGCTGCATTCCCTACTGGAAGCTGCGACGGGAAGGAATCCTAAAGAATTGAGATGTTGGTTTTGCTGAAACCAAATGTGATATAAATACTCTTTCTCTCATTCTCTCTCTTCTGTCTCTTTTCCTCAACACTTTATACTTCTTTCTATTGCAGTTATAAACCAAGAATTTCTGCTCTGAGGAATATAAAGCTTTCTTACAAAATCATCTCAAAATGACACGTGACACTGGCCAGCAACCTCCTGTTCTACATAAAGGTTGCAATTCTGCCAGTTGTTGTTCTCCAGCAAAACTTTGGCGCACACTTCAATCATTAGTCAAAGGTGATGACAAGAAGGAACTCATCAGATTCTTCAAAGATGATCGCTTGGAGCACATTGTTCGGGTTGCCCTGACATCTAGAATCACAAATGATGCTGCTCTCTATCCTCCATCTCAGCAACACAAGGTGATCCGACTCACTGCGACAAGGGAATCCATGATGTGCCTCGGTAAATCATTCACTGATTTAAATCTGCTTCAATTGGCTCTGATGACCAGCTCTGAATCTGTGGTCATGGCTCTTTTGGCTCAATTGAAACTTCATGCAAGTCCAGCTGAACTCAAGCACTTTGTGAACCATGTGTGGGGCCAAGGAAACACTAGCTTACATCTAGCCGTATTTCTCAAAAGGCATTCGGTGGTGAAGGCTTTGCTAGACTTGGGATGCCTATCAGATGTCTCCAATGCAAGAAACAAGCGAGCCGTTGATTGTTGTTTTGGTGATCAAGCTATATTGGATTTATTATTGTGCCACAATAACAAAAAAGTACAGCCAGTGGTAGCAGCAGCCAAGAAACAACATATGGTCGACCTGAAGAAGGATGAAACTGTTTGTCATGCACCACCTACTATAGTGGAACCTCCCAAGACGCAATTGATTCTAGACCAACCACTTCCAATGAAAACCGAGCCACTGCCTATCTCAGAAGAAGATGCTTCTGCGCATATCAATGATCTCGCTTGCCTCTACCATGGTTATTTGTTGTCAACTTTGAAACATCTCTCACTCTCTTTTGTGCAACCGAATCAATGTATTTCTCTGGCTCAATTGAAGAAGCCTCCTGATATAATCAAAGATTATGCTTCCTTTGTCGCTGCTTACTAACAGTATTGCCGACAAACAAACACCTTCCTTTCTTGCCCCCACCCCCCTTACTTTCCTTGTGATTATACTGTTTAATCATATGTTTTTATTTCATCCTTTCTGAAAATAGCTCTGTTATTATACCTTATTTTATACATATATTAATTCTTTCTCTCTGTGTGTGATTATATATTTTTCTTAATTTTATGCCCTTTCATATCATGATTGGAACTTTTTGTAGACAAAACTCTCCCTCTCCTCCTCTTTTTATCCTCCTCTTATCCTCTATATGATATCCCTCAACCAAAAATGAATCAAATCAATCAAATCAAATCAAATCAATGAATAACTGGAACTGTAGATACTTATGAAAATCAACTCAAATCTATATCAAAAATTACATCGTTCGTCTAAAAACACATTAATTTTTTCTATAATAAAAACAAACTATCCGTCTATTATTTGTTGTATGCATTAATTACATAGAGTGCCCCTTGAAAACAAGTGGGTGGAAGTACATGGAAAGTATTGAGTTTAATGATAAATGTTACAAAATGTGGATTAAATAAGATATTAAATAAAAAAGTGAGTGTGTACTCTGCTATATTCATGAACCTGCATTTCATGCAGCTTGTAGGCATTTAATTCTTCTTTGATTTGCTGTGCCATAGCAGGAGTCAGCTGTGTGCACACAGCATCAGGATCAGATCCTCGATCATAGTCAGTCTTGGAATAGGTTTCTCGGACAGACACAAGCTTGGAAAACCGAACAATTGTTTTCTGGTGCTGCTGCTGTTGCAAGGAGCTCTTTCTGCTGTTGCCACTGGCAGACATGGGAGAAGATTGTCGCATAACAAATCGCACGGAATCATTGGGATTCACAGCGCGTAATGGCTGTCTTGGTCTGGCTACTGTTTGGTGGCTGTGTCTACTACTGCTGCCAGCATCGCTATTGCTGCTGCTTTCTTCACTGCTGGATTTGTTATACAGGCGGTGAGACGAGATGGATTTAGTCAATGAAAATGCAGATGACGATGTTGCTGGCGTACTGGTGGCGATTTGAGGCTGCATGAATAACGATGTATCTCCAGCGCTACGATGAGATGGGTGATTCAAGGAGTGAGAAGCTGAGGAGGAGGAGGAGGAGCAACTGGAAGAGGAGGACAGGGATGAAGATATCGATAGACGCGAAGAGACTGATGCAGAATGAGATAATTTCAGCTTGTCATTATGTACATTGATACCCTTCTTTAGAGGCGTTGACTTGTTGCCATTACCACCGCTTAGACGGGACGACCAGTTTGTCATGGATGAAAGGGACGCAGAACGAGGCATAGAAAAGTTGGATAGAGCCTTCTTTTTGGTGGATAGCTCCACCAGGCTTGCTCTGTTCTTTTTCTTATCTAATTGCTTATGGAACTTACTCTTGATTTTGTCGGCCAGCGAGCTTTTGGAAGGAGATGGCTTCATGCTAGACACGATCTCTGCAGGAGCTACACTATTTGTTGTGTTTTGATGATGGTGGTGGTAAGGTGCATTCTTTTGGTTGATGGTATTAGCAGAGGAGGAGGAAGAATTACGGAATCGATGAAAGGCATTCATGAAACGAGAAGTGGATTGCGATGGCTGAGGTGGCGAGCGTATATCCATTTTGATGGTGGAAGCAATTTTTGAGGAAGAAGAGATGGTAGCAGTAGAGTAAAGAGGTGTTGGCCTTTTGATGCTCTTGAAAGTTGGATTTCGAGCTGCAGCAGAGGACGCAAAAGCAGCAGAAGTAGAAGCACAGGAGGATTTGATAGTGGAAGGTGATGCAGCAGCAGAAGATGCTAATGAGTAACTATGATGACTATTACTAGTACTACTACTGCGGCTCTTTTTAGTGCTTCTTATTGAGGAGGCAACTGAAGGTGATGGTGAGTATAGGCTCAGGTTCAATTGAGGTGAGTAGGTTTGGATAGGTGGAGGTACTATTGATTGAGAAGAAGAAGAAGAAGAAGCAGGGAAAAGGGGTGCTGCTGCTGATGCTGCTTTTTTGATTAAACAAGATGTCATGTTTGTGTAGTCGGCAGGTGGCGTTTTTTGCTCTTTTGCTGTGGTGTAGTCATCGTCGTCTTCTTCAGTGTCATCTTCCTCCGTGTCCTCCTTCTTATCGTCTTCATTAAAGTACAGGGACGGCAATGATTCAATCAAAGAATCTTCTTCAATCAGAAAGGAAGACGAAAGCAAAGAGTAATGTCGTAGCAGGGAGTTGTCAGGATTGTTATCAGTATTATTCATGCCCATTACGGCAGCAGGTACCTTGATTTTAATTACATTAGGTATTTTAGGATCTGCAATACACTGTTTTCTTTACCTCATCTTTACGAGAAGCATTAGATAGCACAGGCGATGATTTAGATGTTACAAGAAATGCCATTATTCAATATATAATATCGTCTATAATAAGAGTACAGTGAAAAGATGCGTGTCTATGAAACTGCGAGAAGAGGAAGAAAGGATTGGATATGAGAGCAAGGTAGGAAAGAGAGAGAGAAAGAAAAAGAGAGGATACACTACTGCAAAATTATCAATATTATTTATATCATCATCATGGCAAACTCGACCGAAAGCAGACGCAAAAAAAAGGAGCTCATCATGGCTTTCATTAAGGAGCTGTGCGGATAGAGCGCTTGTTACGGAAATCATGCTAATTAACATATTCCAGAAAAGGGGGAAGCCTAGTGATGAAAAAGTCTATTCAGCAATCAAACAACAACACCAATATTAGCAACTTGTTTATTCATTGAAGGAGTGTTGTGAGGCAAAGCGAAAAGGCTGCTATTTTTATAATGTACACACAAACACACGACAAAAGAAGGAGCTTAAGGCCATTCACAGCTTTCGACAATGGCAGCGGCAATTGCTTGCAGTCCTTGTTTGTCCTCTTCAGTGAAACCCTCGACCTTTTCGCAATCAATGTCCAAAACACCCAAGACACGCTACAATAATACTGAATTAGTCAAGTGATCTCCTACAAGGATAAAAATAACTTACGTCGTCTTTGATCAGTGGGATGACAACTTCAGAGTTTGAGGCTGAATCACAAGCAATGTGGCCAGGGAATTCGTGGACATCACGGACTAACTGGGGTTGCTTGGTGGCAGCAGCAGCACCACACACACCCTTGCCAAATGGAATAGCGGTACAGGCGACCTAGTCATCATGCTACATGTCAGAAATCGTTGTCCCAATCGCCCAACTTATAATCGCATCTTTTACCTTTCCTTGGAAAGGACCGAGAATTAATAATTCATCATTTTTAGGGTCGGTAATGTAGAAACCACACCAGTTGATGGGCTTGATTTGGAAATGCTCCAGCGAGATCAAAGCATGGTAAATGACAGCAGAAGCGTTGGAAAGATTGGTTACCTGAACATTTCGTTAATGTTTCATGTTGTTGTTTTTTTACATTGGAGCTTGGAGATGCTTACCCAAAACGACTGATCTTCACAGATACATTGGATTTGCTCCAGGAGCTCTTGATAAAACTCCTTTCTGGAGCGGTTGGGATCTGTGTTGGAGACAAGTTCTTTCATTATTTGATAGATGGTGCTAAACAGAAAGAGGCTGAATGAAAAATTTCGCCTTCTTGCCATGAAATGACGTTAAATCTCCGTTCTATAGCAGGATTACAAATCTGTCAAAATGATCGTTAGCCGAGAGAGTGCGGTATTCTAGCAAAAATGCGTTCCAATTGCTCTGTAACGTGTGCCTTTATTGATTGAGTCTTGTAAATGAAGATTCAGTGAAATACAACTAGATGCTCGAGCGTCCTGTCGCACTTGGTGTCGGCTATGATAGTGCCATCATCATGTCAGAGTGCATTTGGTATTGGTCTGATTGCTGTCACTCGAACAACGACGAATAATTGCAAGATAATTATTCCAAAAATAAGTGTCTATTCCTCTCATTGCAGCAGATTAAAATTGGATGGTTCATCGTGGCAATGCGTTTGAAATTCAAGCGGTCTGTATTAAAAGAGGTAAATTTAGAACATGAGATGATTGCCACTGTGTCATTCGAGGAGACATGAAAAGAAAAGTGTTGCATTCAGTCAAACAGAATAGCCAGCACACAGGGGAGAAAGAAGCAGTTTTAATGATGGTAATAGTAAAAGGATAAAGTAGCAAAAGTATAGTTGTAACAAGTTAGTAACCGTTCAAATAGGTTTTACTGTCAGGGGTATTATTCACAATAGCAGTGCTCCCAGATGACTCTGATCTAAAATACTCTTCCTCTTGCAGATGAAGGGGATCCTGCAAGATATTTGAATATCGAGACCTTCGAGGACTGTATGTAGCATGCATTGATGCTGTCCTTAGCGGTGGAACTCCTTCTCCTGCATGACCATTGTTGTTGTTGTTGTTGTTGTTGTTGTTGTTGCTCGTATTGCTGTGTATCATGGTAGGATGTATTGGAGATGTGGACGAAGAGGCCGCACAAAGGTAGTGAAAGTTGTTTTCTTCTGATGTGGGGGTGTGGTGTTTCTCTCTAAACGTCATGGTTCGGCGCAGGTTCTGTAGTCGAATGGTGGCTCTTGGATCTAGATCGTATTGCACGCCTGTGGAGAAATGACGAACTGAACTGTAATATTGCTCCCCTCCATCGCCGTTCTCGTTGTCTACCAAATGCTCATCTGGTAGCTCCGATAGATAGATCAGCTCTTGCACCTCTTCTTGTGTTAGATTGACTACACATAAGATTGGAAACAATCCTCGAAGACCAGAGCCAAAGTTGTCACCTAAGTGAGTAAAGTTATTAGTCCACACAGATACAGAGAGCATTGCACGTAAAATAAACTACTATACCAAACGCCCAGCCGTCATCGAAATAATAATACATTCTAATTATGTCGTTCTTTAGTAGCTCTAGTTCGTCTGGATTCTCGGGTGCTTTCAATGGATAAATGACTCTAACAAACTGTTTCTCCAAGGAATTCACTTTGAATACATGTCCTTTGACAGCTTCAGCGTCGCAATTCATGTTGATATCAGGCACGACCTCCATGTAGTCTTCATCCTCGATTGGAAATACGTGTCTCATCATATGAGATTCGGGAGTATTGTTATTATTCATCATCATAGTAGAGCTTGAATTAGGAAGGTTGCAAGACATCATGCGAGTGAGATCTTTAGAGTTTTTGCGACTGTACATGAAATCGTTAGGGTGTGTTGATCTACGCTTCTTTTTTTGCTTTCGTCGGATGATACAGAACGCTATGAATCCACATAGACATAGTCCTCCCACAACTCCCATCACAATGCCTGCAATTACGCCACCGCTTAAAACCATAGGCTTGTTTCTGATACAACTTTGCTCTTTGCAGCATGATAACGTGGAATCGTATTCATTGCAGTACCTGCAGAGCGTTTCTACATCTTCTCCAAAGCCTATTTTGTAAAGTGTTCTGAGCACGCTTTGAGTTATTTTGCAAATTTTGCTTCCTTACCACACATTGAAACTTCGTGGTCTGCTCCTGATACGCATCCAGTTGAGGGGAGACCCTTTAAGCCTTCATTGGTGTTGCATTGTTGAGATAGGCTATTGGAACCGGCAGTAATCAGACTACCGCCATTCAGATTACAGATTCTATCTGAAGGAGATGAGCTTAGTATTGATTGCACTGATTTTGAGTACGATTCGCAGGTGGATTGACAGAGTGGTATGGGTAATGTGTTATTTTCCGGGTTGCACGGTAGTGATGATTTAGTATCGAATACAATGGTTGCACAAGTGAGGCTTACAGCATAACGTGCTCTATTGTGGATTGTTGAGCTTTTACATCCCAGTTCCAGGTTCCAAAATGTGGATGAGTTGACGTAGTTTAGTAGTTGGTGGTCGAATTCGGCTACAGTGGATACATTGACTAACCAAGGTAGGGCGATGAACTTTGAGTCTCGTATACTAATATGTGCTGTGCTGAACATGTTGCAAGTATTTGATCCGTTTAGTGATAAGCATTGCTGACATGTAATTAGAGTTATATAGCAGCTCAACAGGATGAGAAATGTAGATAGCGGCCGCTGAGTATTGACCATTGCTGTATGTGTACGTATATGTAGAGATGGCTTATATACAGTGATATATATATGGAATATATATATGAAGGAAAGACAAAAGCAAAAAAAAAGAGAGATGTACGAAAAGGAAAAAAAAGGGGGAAGAAGAAAGAAATTGCAAAGAAAAAAAGAAGGATAGAAGAAAGGGGAGTAAATCTATATCTTGGTGTGTTTATGTACGCTTTGCTGTATATATGTCTATCGCTTGGACACCTAAATGCTGCTATTGCTGTTGTTGTTGCCTGCTGCTGCTGCTGATGTACGTAGCAGTTGCTATGGTTACCGACAGGGAGAAAAAAAGGGGTAAGTTTTCTTTATGTGCACTTGGAAACCTAAAGTTGTTGATTTGCGTATGCTTCTCTTTTTCAATTTATGATGTTTGTCCTGAAAGATTTGCAATGCTTCAAGATTTACAGAATATGAAAAGATTTACCACAAATTGGAAAAAAAGCAAGGGCTTTTTATATCAATGATATCAGGCTTTAATAAAGCCACTGTAACCTAATCCGAAGAACAATAAATATTCGTATGAGAAAAGCCAAAAAAAACTGATTTGGGCTGAGGAGAACAAGAAAGGGATTCTATAAGCATACTAGTTAGAGTGCACAATTAGCATTTGCCATCACCATCATCATCATTAAACATAAACCTCCGCATATAACTGGATCTCACCCATCGACCAAAAATAGATTCCAACGCTTCATTTGCTTTGCAATTCTGATCATTAGATGATCATTTGTAAATACAATGAAATCATATCGTAGAACTCAATTGCACAAAGGAAACTTTATCACACATGTTATTTAAAGATCCATCAATCTTTTCATTTTATGGTGATTGGATGCATTTCAAAAAAAAAAAAGCTTTACCAGAAACTAATTCATTTCGGCCTTGATCAGTTTGAAAGTGTTCAATTTAAACCAAATCACTGTATGATCAACTGCAAAGAGAGGCTCGGAGCATGTTGACCTACTGAATCCCAAACGCAAAACACAACCGCGCACCATGTAAAGTCCATACCTATCCCATTTCCTTCCGTAAATCCACAAGCCCAAATACTATCGCAACACGATAAGGATTTAAACAAAAAAAGTGTACCTTAAAATTTTTATTCAAGTGCGAGAGAACCGGATGTAAAATAAAAATTACACAATATCTAAAGAGCTTCTAATTCTTTCCATATCTAATGGATACGAAAAAAACAGAAAAGTTGCGTCTTTAGATTTATTGTTGGTAAGAGAAGACGTTCTTCAAGTCTACAAAGAAAAAAAGAATACGGGCGTCAACCAAAACCACATTTTAACCCAAAAACCTTTGAATACTTACAACCATCTTGTTGAGAGAGACGGTTAAGGGCATCGTCAGACTCAGCTTCCTTACGGATGAAACCACAGAAAGCATAGGTGGCGAAAGAGTTGGTGGCACGACCCTCAGCATCAACATCAGCAACGTTGATTTGAACGGAAGCGTGATCCTTGGCAGTGATGAGACGGTTGGTGGCAGAGCTACATTGAGAAAATTCATCGTTAATGTCGTCAATTCCTCATCCATTCTCTCGATTGTGTTTGCATTTACCACTTGCGGGGGATGTAAAGATCGATAACTTGGCCTTCAGAGTTCTCCATGGTGTATAAGTAGTGGGAAAGAGGAGGAACTAAACTGATTACCCTTTGGCAAGCAAATTTTTTATTAATTCTAAGCCACGTAAAAAATTAATCGCTGGGACTGCTGCGATACTCACCTTTCCTTGGGCGTCTCGTCCTGGATCATCCAATGAACTGACTCCTAAGCGTTTCTACCACCCCGCTCGCACTGGAGTGAATAGCTCATCAAAAACTGTACCTCAATTGCATAAATGTTGGTCCATAACGTGAGTTTTCGGTTTCAAAAGCATAACATTGAACATGATAACAAATAAGCTATTTGCAGAAGTTTAATTTCTTCGTATTTGAGCATTGAATTCAGCTATACTGATGCATTGAATCGAGAGTGGTAGGTGAGAGTTGACTCCTCTTCTTGCCGAGAAAATGAGAAAATCCTCGATTGATTAACTCGATACTTACAAAATACATGCAAAATGGGCCCAGAACTTTATTTTAATTTGATATTCGAATTCTCTGGTATTGATTTTCTATTGTGAAATAGAGATCCACCGAGATTTTATACCATAACCAACCTGCCCTGAGCAATGAAGACAGATCAGAAAAAACTCCGGAGTTTAAATTACGCCTATGATGATAAGGATGTGCTTTCTCGATGGATCCACTCATAAAATCCATAACATTTGCCATTTTAATGGGGTTTTCTGGCGTCTTTGATGTTGATGTTGATGCACTTGTTTCATCTCAAATTAATTGCAAGTTTGAGATCACAAACTAACAGCATCCTCAGAATGAGCATTCTTGATATATATCCAGTTAAATGATTTCAGGTATTCATTAGATAATTGACATGTAGATCTTTGCAATGTCCAATTCTTTGATTTAGAGTATGTAATATTAGCTGCAGTGCAAATGACTAGAACGCTAAAGCTGAATCGTATCGACTAGTCAATATAGAACATGATATTTCGTCATTCTCAGCCCCTCATCTAGACGAGTCTACGCATGATGAGACATTTTGCTAAGCGTCATACAAAACAGTATGGCTGATGCATTTCATTCTACTTACGAACTTGTAGTGAGAAGAACATTGGGCCCCATGTACAATTAATATTACCCACCTATACTCAACAGACTCGATTTCTGGTGAGCGGTGCTTGCAATCCCCACAATGCTGGGTCCAATAATGAAGCTGAAGAAAAAAAAATAGAGCAATGAGTCAAATGATAATAGAAATGAAGCATATGGCGTCCTAGGATCTCATACAATGAAATTATACGGTTGTTTATAATTGGGCTTTCTTTCTTTGGATTTAATGTGTGTGTGTGTGTGTGTGTAGCTTCAAGATCGAGAGAGTATAGTTGAGCGAACAAAAAATTGAGTTGCAACATTTAGCTTTTTCCCCTCTTTCTTCTTTTTTCTATTTATATTTCATACCTATAATATCGTACTTTTTCTCTTTCCCTTTGAAAAGTCGATATGCAACAACACCATTCATATTCATCAACAAGCTTTTTAAGCGAAAACAACGATAAAGCCAGTAATGATTTCAAATTGGAGAGGAAAGAAACGGCATTCACAGTAATATTTGCTTCCTTTTTGTGTTTGATACGCAGCTTCTTTCATGATTAGCTTGAATATATAATGTTGTTCTTTTTACTATTTAGTCGCTATTGAAAACACAAAATTCACTCTACCTAGTATTACTTACTATCATTGAAGCGTTGGTGGTTATCATACTTGAAGCTGTACTATTCGCAAAATTCAAACAAAGGTACAAGCATGTTACATTATCTCGATTTTTCATATGAAAGTTAACATTTCTTTTCTTAATACACTAACAGCATCACAATCAATATAGAAGAAGGACTGACAAAAGGAATACCTGTGTATCTCATTATATTCATTTTCTCATTAGTATTTCAGGTGGCACTTGCTTGGGATGCGGTAGAGTATCAAGCTCTCATGGAAACAAAGAGAAAAAAAAACTTATGATCTCTCTATTTGTTAATATATTTAGGTCCATAATAAGAACACTATTCAAGTAATTGCCTTTATCTTGTTCAATTTATGTTGTTTCAGTTACGCCGTATTTCAATTCAAACAAATAGCAAGAGCACTCATTAGCAACACAAGTATCGATCGTGCTCTCGTTTGGGAACTACAAAAGATTATGATTGCAAATCCTGTGATTATCGGTATCTGTCAATTAGTATATTTTTACTTGGGAGCCAGATTATATCTTGAATTTGGGTAGGTACTATGTGCCTTTTCAGGTGAAATCCTGATATTAATTTACAAATGGGATATAGCTGGAGAATTTACAAGAAGATTGGCGCTGATCCAGACATCAGAAGTAAGTGTAAAATTATAAAGCATCATGTCAGTCGACTAAATGAAAGAAATGTAGACATGTACCGATGGTATCAGATCTTTTTGACGATTCTCAAGTTGGACATTTTCTTCTTTTTGGGCTTCTCAATTCAGTATTTGGTTCTTGTGCTTCAAAGAGGAGATGTTGAATACCCATTAACCATCGTCGCCTTGCCATTGACTTGTCTCGTGCTAGTATTGGCTGTGTACGCTGCAAGTGTTAATCTCCAATGCATGACATCAAAACATTTGACTGATTAGTCTTTATTTTTCGTAGGTTAAACATGAATCAAAGCCCTTGATCACACTGTTCTTTGTTGGTTTAGCGGCAGGAGTAGCTTATTTCATTTTCAAGATATATCGAATGTACGATGAATCACAGCGACAAAAGTATCTGTTTGTGAAGGAATTTCTTACTTTTTTTGGTAAGGATCAGAAGCTACATAAAGGTTATATTCATCACTCATTAATTAAATGTTATATAGCGTGTGTAACTTTGATTCTACTGTTGTTGACGACGATAAATGCTGCTATTTGCTGGTACAATTTCGATAAAGGGCTTAAACCTCATTTGTTGAAGAGAGCAGATGAACCATCGCAAAACACCGAGGAAAATGCTGGTGGCAGAACCTTATCCTTAGATTAATATTTCATCTCCTGTCTCTATTACTCCTCACTCAAATACCCTAAATCTGTATCTATACATATATTATTTATGTGTCATTCTTTCAAGTAAATACGATACGCTTGACATGCTTCTTTCTTCAACGAAGAAAATTGTGTCTGTATACACATATTCAAATCACATCTCTCTGACAGTTTCCTCTTGTAATTTTTTTGATTTTATAAAAATTGATGCTGCATTTATTGTGATACTATCATACTTTGTAAAGCTAATATCAAGAGGGTAAATAAGCCTCCAAATAGCCGAGATCCCACTCAGCCTTACGGGCTTTATCAGATTTGGTCCATGCTTTCCAATTAGGAAGGCAGGTGTCCCAATTTTGGTCATGATCGATGCTTTTATCATTGGTGCCAATAGGGCAATTGCAGCGACATCCTAATTGACTCTCTTCACTAGGGCAATGGCGATAAAGATCATGTTGATAACCAAAATCTTCAAAATAATGTATTTGATCTGTGTCGAGGAATAAACCAGCAGCCAAGGAGTGTACAGGTGCATCGCCCCACCTCTCGTAGAAGAAATTGCCAGTTTTATCAAGGTAATTGAAGAAATCCCTGTAAGCAGGGCTGCGCCATAAGTTGAGCGATGCGATTTCAAAATTGGACCAGAAATGACACATATTGTAATCACCATTCTTGTCCAGAAAGTACGGAAATGATAATTTCTTGTCGTTTTCGATATCAATGTGTCGAGTTTTGGCGTAATTTATCACATGCCTCCATAAGCTGGGAATAGTTGACGGCAATTCGGTCAATGTGATAACAAAGCCGTATTGTTTGTTGTGTTTTTCCATATAAAGGAAGGGATCATAAGTAATGTCGCAATAGAATTTGACTCCAGGCTCAACTCGCCAATACCAATCATACCTACAAACAAAGCAGTTAGCACATCGTAATGGATCATGCACTCTTGCTATAACACTGTACTCATCCAACAATGGGTGTTTGTAAAAGAATCCAGAATAGTAGCGACACATGTGATGGTAACTCTCCAAACCACCGAAATGAACGCCATTGCGATCCATCTCTTGACGAGCCTTTTCCGCCTTTTGCTTGTCGACCCACTCTGGATAACCCCAGTGCTCTTGAGGGATCAGACCAAATTTGACCTCTGTCTCGGGTGACACGACAGCACGAATTGCATTCTGAAAAGTCTCATCAAATGGCTCATTATTCAGAAATACGTAAGGATATTTAAAGTTTTTGTTAAATTTGTCCTCAAAGTTGATGATGGTATCCGTAATGGCATCCTTTTCGCTGTTTCTTGTCAAGATCACCATAGCAGCCTTGGCCTTTTTGACTGGTCGTTGCTTCTGAAGATAGTTCTCGGGTAAACATACAGGTTCGTTATTATTGTTGTAATACGTCAACGGCTGCATGAATTTATCAACGGTTGGATTACCTGCCATCTTATATAGAAATAAAATGGCACAGATAAAGCCTATTGCTAATAGTCCTTTTCTTTCAATGAGAGCCCTCAGCCGCATTAAAGTTTGTAATAGAAAGAGAGTGTATTTGAAAATAAGGAACATTGCAACAGGTTTTGGAAAATTTTGACATACTGTACTAGGGAGTTTCAATGGGCATTATGGCGCCATGATGATCCTATTTCATATTGAGTAATTCTCAGAAAAATGAAATAGCCATTTTGACCAAAATATCGAGATTCTGCTCCGTATTTTGCCCAAGATGCTTAATCAGTACTCTCTTCCACATCATTGGGTCTCCCATCGGTATTGGGTATGCTTTTTGGGTGAATGTGCGTGGAAATCCTCTGGGAAATTCACGCTTTTGAATGAACAAGGAGTTTAATAATGCACTGTTTCGCTAGATGTTCAACTACAGACCATCAAACCAGATGTTATTAAGCGCAATGTTCAGTGAGGAGCCTTCAAATCTGTTTATCACTGTAAAATCAAGAGTTTAAATCGCTTATATCTCGGCAGCGAAGCGCGATATCGGCTCCAAAACAAGCGTAATCGTGTTCTACGACCTGACATTAGGCTATGAATCACTTTTCAGCGATTTCTTGGGGGTCGAGTTGATCATCGATTTTATGAAAATTTTGCCTTGTGTTAGCAAGGGAAAATTTGATGATTTTGAATGATGGAAGTTTTCACCTCGAAAATGAAGTTTTCTACTAAGGTGTTCCTATGCTCAAAACAA
>JAXQGS010000842.1:0-14246 GCA_037040325.1 Mucor sp. M7501 | reverse complement strand
TCTAAAAAGTGACTAAATCACGGATAGTACTAGTAATTTTTCCTTGAATCAGTAGTGAGCTCTATTTCATCCAAAAGTCCTTTGTCCAACATACATTTTACAATTTAAACAGCAAAAAAATACCTGTTTTTGGTAGAGTAATGTCGAAATCAAGTTTCAGCCTTACTTTTTGACCTCAACCCTCATGCCAAAATGGGGTAGTTTTTTAAATATCTCAGGATAGACGCATTGGAATAAAATTCTGTTTGCACACACAAACAGTGCAATTGCTGTACTATATATGAGACCAGAAGTTCATGCCTGGTTGTATTGTATGGTTTTGAACAAATGCGGTAAAACGGTTATTTTTTGGCACACATTTGGCATTTTACAGCTAGAGGCTCCAAACGTCTGCATAAATAAGCGCTCTCTCATTGGCTAGTGACTTTTAATTAAAAATGACCTTTATATGCTGGTTACATTGTTCCTTTTCCCCTCTTTTTACATTACTGAAACTCTTGAAATAACACTAGTAACCAACAACCCACAAGTTCGTAAATCTCTGACGCAGAAAAATTTATTCTCAAGCGTGGTTGCATTGAACATGCTGTACAACTTCATTGACCATCGTACGTCTATTTTAAACAAGTTACCACGGTAAAACAGCTCTAGAGAACGGTACCCATGAATCGAAACAAAAGGCAACTACAGCAACCAGCAACACTTTTATTCAATTGATACCACACACCTACGATCTTTTTTCTTTTTTTTTTCTTCATATGCCGTCATGGAGCTGCAAAGTATCGAATTCTCGAGGTAAATTACGACGAATGCAATATATCTGGCTATCTTTATTTAAATGGATTCTTCGATAACGAGTAGGTGTCATCAGTTTATAATGTATTCACTGTAAACAAAGATAACATTAACTATTTGGATGTGTTTTAGTGGAGCTAAAGGTGTGCCAGAGGGTTGTACTTTCTATTAAATGTGGTTGTTTCTTGGAAAAGATGTTACAAGAACATGTTTGAACAAAACATTCAGTTTGCCGGTAATTTTTGCTTCCAATCAAGCTTGATCAGTTTCTTTTATTCTAGCCTTGAGCTATTTTCTCCATCATTACATAAAGTCAAATCAACAACAACAACACACACTGTTACAAAACTGATTCAACAGCACATTCCAAATCAATAGACATCCTATCAAGACTGAGGATGACAAGCTCAGGACCTCGGCCGAAACTTTGTGAGAATATCAAGCGCTTTATTATAAGAAGATTCTTAAATATTCATCAACATTGTACCTGTCTGGGCTATTTGAAGCGTATACATATACAGCTTTTAATATTGTAGGGAGCCTAGCAATGTACTCACCACTACTACTATAAGCTACTTGTTTTTATAATAGGTCCTTTTACGCTGATTCATCATGATCACAGGACTCGATAGGATGATGACACCTGAAAAGATGAGCATCAATACCTGAAATCGCTGGCTCTTCTCAATTGAATCGCAAGACATGATTACTCCAGCTAATAGAGGACCTACAAATATACCAAGAGAATATGCCATGTTATAAAGCGCATAGACTGTGATGGGCCGTTAATCCATGTTTGAGTGTAGAGGCTTTCAAGTCTATAAAGCATTGTTACCTTGAGCAAAAGCGTTACTACCCTAGAATGAGATGATACCATCAGTATGAAATCGATATGCATAAACACGCATCCAAAGTACCATATCAGTTACAGCTGCTCCCATTTCAGGCATCAGCGGTGTGTGGATCATTGGGTTCGACATGCCAAACAGGCATAATGAGGGCAGCATGTACTTGTACGAAGAAACAGGCAAACCAACCAGAACTGAGGCAACTGCCATGATGATCATGCCAATGCTTATAAACAAAGGTCTTCCAAACTATAGTTACCCAACAGTAAATCAGAGTTTGCAACACGCTGTTTACAAAAAAACAACATTTACCTTATCCGACAAGTATCCTGTCACTGGGCCAAGGAATGATGGCACCACAAGCGCAGTGAATATTACTATAGTGGTTGTTTGTTTGTTGTTGTTGAGTATGTTTTAATTAAAATGAGTTGCTTACCTCCTACGGTAGATGCTGAAACATGATATTTGTTCTCGAGATGAATGGGTAGCGCTGGCTCGATGCCTGCTAATGCTGCCGAGGTAACAAAGCAGCACAAGAGGCAAGTTGTGATGCGAGGATTAGAGATCAAATTGAAGAGCTGTTTCCCAGCCGGCTGCTGCTGTTGCTGAGAGTTCACTGTGGAGGTGGACGATGTTGCTGATGATAAAAGCGGTGCTGCTTCATCCACTGCTGTTGCTTCGTGAGCAGGTGCTGGTTGCTTGGCAGTGTCAATGGGCTGATTCTGGATCTTGATCGGTTCTGCAATACACACAGTGCCTGCCAATGTCAATAGGCCAAATACAGTACAAAAGTAAAAGGGTGCCAATGTGCCTCCATAATCGTACAGAAATCCTCCCACCACAGGGCCCAATAAGAATCCTATAGTGTTGGCCGAGATTACTGTGCCCATAGCTCTACCCAATCGATCCACTGGAAATGCATCAGCCAGCATACCCAACCCAATGGTCCTTGTATAGATGACAAACAAATAAATGAGCAAAAAAAGCTTAAATCAAGTTGAAATCATAAACATACCATGAAGCACCAGCTGATGCACCTTGACACACTCTTGCGATTGCCAGCATCGTGTAGCTACTGGCCCAGGCAAAGAGCAACGTTGAACTGATGATACAGAGTGTACCTAGCATCAATCCATAGCGTCTGTTTTGATACTTGTCGGATAGTATGCCAAACAGAGGGGTAGCCACTAGATAACCAAAGGCTATGTATTATAGACCGTTGAGCATCAAAGCGTGCATGCGTGTTTTATCACATAATAACTCTTACCAAAGCATCCAAACAAGAAGCCAATGTCTTTTGGCGTGCCATGAAATTTGTCCAACACGAGAGCAGGCAGACATGGAATGACGGCACCATACACCAACATGTCTCTATACTAACTGTTGATGCTAGCTGCAATGTACATGTTGTAAGAATACTTGCGTAAATAAGGCCAATGCCACTAGACATGCCACACTCATATTTGAGGTACGAGCTCTGTGCCACCAAAAGGCTTTTGTTTGATTTGCAAGAGACGTTGCTGATGTGGAGAGCGTTGACATGGATGAATTGTCAGTGTAATAGTCCATTTTAGTTAAAAGTGCAGAGAAAAAAAGAAAGAAACGGAGGGTACTTGCTTGTACTGAACGTTTAAATCAACTAGTTGATGGTACTATCAAATGTTGTGTTTCATGATTTGCGCAGGATTGGGAAACAGTGTCTGTAGTCATTTGAATCAAAAATAGACAGAAAAGGTGCTTTGTTTATTTATATTACAATCTAGGTCTATTGTTGGCATTCTTTTCTTCCTCCATTGCAAGATCACGCAGCACACGTCTAAGAATCTTGCCAGCAGGACTCTTGGGAATCACATCAATGAATCTGACTGCACGAATCTGCTTGTAGGGGACCACTTGATCAGCCACAAACTTCATGATATCCTTGGCAACTTGGTCAGAGGCAGCGACATTTGGCTTCAATGTCACGTAAGCACGAGGAATTTCAGAGGCTTGAGCAGCATCATAGACGCCAATGACAGCACAGTCAGCAATGATGGGCGATGTGAGCAAGATGCCTTCTAGTTCAGCAGGAGGCACTTGGAAGCCCTTGTATTTGATCAGTTCCTTGATGCGATCCACAACATAAAAGTGCTGGTCCTTATCGACAACGACAACATCACCCGTGTGGAAATAGCCTTCCTTGTCAATACAGTCTGCCGTGGCTTCAGGGTTGTTGATGTAGCCCTTCATGATGTTGGGGCCCTTGAGCCAGAGCTCGCCACGCTCACCTTGAGGCACCTCTATATAAAAGTGCATCATGATCAGTATGCCATTCACATACACTCTCTCTCACGACATTCACTGCACTGTTGTACTTACCATTTCCATTCTCATCCACCACCTTGGCAAGCATGTTGGGCAAGAGGATACCAGTGGATCCATCAATCGTGCGATCCGTAGGCTCCACGATAGCAGAGGGAGACGTCTCTGTCAAGCCGTAACCTTGCTTGATGGTCAGATTTGGCAAACGCGCCTTGACTTCTCTGCCGAGATCAGCACTGAGAGGAGCAGCACCCGAGATACCAATTCTGAGGGAAGACAGATCGTATGTAGGGATGATTTCGTGCTTGGCCAGCAGCAAGTAAATGGGAGGCACAAGACAGGCAAAGGTAATCTTGCGCTCTTGCACGGTTTCACAGAATTTGACCAGATCAAATCGAGGCAAAATGTAGACTGGAATGCCCCAATACAAGGCAGTGTGTAAGATGGCCGTGAGACCAAAGATGTGGAACAGGGGAAGCACGCCAATCATGCGGTCTACGTTGGCGTCGATAAAGGCATTGTCCAAGGCAGTGTATTGACAGGTATTGGCAGTGATGTTGGCATGGCTATATACCGAGTGAGTGGCATGTATGGATGCAAAAGGTAAACGCTCTACTTACGTTGTCATGACACCCTTACTCTTACCAGTGGTGCCTGAAGAGAAGCAGAGGTAAGCCACCTTGTCCTTGGCTTCTTGGTGTGTGAGTTCTGCAGGAACAGCCTTGCGCTCCCGGATAAGAGCAGTTTGGAATGGCTGGATACCCTTGATGGCCTTGTCACCAAAGATAAAGATGTTCTTTGTCAGGATACCGACACGCTCAGCAGCCCTCAATGCGGTTTCCAGGTTCTCTTCGTGGCAGATGAGCACCTTGGCCTTGGTCATTTCCAACTGATAGGTCAGTTCCTCAATGTTGTAGTTGGGATTGGCAGTTGTTGTAGCGCCATCTATTAGTCGTGATTTCGTGGTTGGTACATGCTGGATGGATAAAGTGTGTGTGAGAATACTTACTGGCAGCAACAGCACCGAGAAGAGGAATCGAGTAATTGTACTGCGTGTCGAATGAAGCATGATTTAGTACCACCACCACCACTCTGGGACATACATCCTGATCTTACCTGGTTGGGAGCATACAAAGCAAGGACATCTGTGCTATTGAAGCCACACACATCCTGCAAGCCAGCAGCAAACTTAAGAACAGAGTCCTTTAACTGTGCGTACGTGATGAACCGATCATTCAGGGCATCAATCAACAGAGGCTTGTCCTCGGGCGTCTTGTTGACGTTGGCGAAAATGAACTGGATAATGCCGGTTTTAGGCTCTTCAATAGCAGGCAGCTTGGATGTATAGACCATGATGGCAGATTATGTTTAAGAACTTGTAAAGAAAAAGAGTGTGGGGAATTCACCTTTTATACACTTTATGCTGCTAAAGATGTGTAACGTGCCATCATTGTTTAAATGACAGTTACCAATCGTTGCTTTATGTGAGACGCCTTGTGTCCACCATGCTGTAAGGGTAAATACATTAGTCAGTGTGAATTTGTTTTGCGCTTGTTTTTTTCCCTGAGTCCATCTTTCAGATTTCTCACATCATGTTTAAGCTTCTGCCTTTAAAGCTGTGTTGTATATATACGCATGAATATGGGTGTCGTTATATAGCAAAATTTGAGACTTTAATATATCATATATAAACAATAGATGGTGTAAATTAATAAAAAAAAAAAAAAGGGCACTAGGGCAGTAGATTGTCCATTGGATACTTTTGATCAATGATCTGAATCCAGTGAATCATGTCTTGACGCGTCCCCGATTGCAAGGTATAGGCATTGTTATTGGTATAAAGAGCAAACACATTGGCGCGCTAATATACACACAAGAAAAAAAAAGTAAGCGTCCGTTCTCTTACATTTCATCCACGCACACAGAAAGCCCTCCTCTTACCTGAATCATCTTTTCCAGCGCTTCGTTGTAATCAATGCGAACAGAGGCTACGTTGATAACACCCTGCTCATCTGATTCCGTGTCGTTGGAGTAAATGTAAATGTAGGGACGTCGAATCACAAACCAACGTTTCACCCACAAGTCTTGTGCTGCGTCTTCTTGATATAGTAAATACCCCTTTTTTGAAATGTTGGCTCTGTTGTGTGTGTATAGAGTAAGTATGTGTGTAATTGCCTTTTCCTATGAATACTTACGATTGAGTGATCAGTTCCACTTGGGCAATCAGCTTGGAAATAGACAATGGCTCTTGCACCAATGGCATGGCAACCGAGTTGGCTTCAATGACAAGCGGGGGCGGGTCTTGGCTGATGACAATGTCCTTGTCTGTGCCCAACTTGAGCTGCCATAGATCAATGACTTTTCTTAGCAGCAGGGCATGCCTTTCATCACTGTCAGAAGCCACAACAGCTGTCTCGGAGGACGAGGAGAGTGACGATGGAGGCGACAGGACAGCGTTCCTTTCGGCCTCTCTCAGTGCCAACACCTGCCTTGTAAACGCCACTTGGTTCTTGCGCTTGATGAACTCTTGGATGTGCGTGAAATCATTGACCAGCGACACGCCACGGGGTCTCCACGAGCCCAGAAACTCCTCACCGTGCACATACTTGGATGCCGTATTCAGTCTCCACAGCTGGCTCAAGCGTCTTGTCATGGGCGGCTTCAGATGCACCAAAAACACGCCACTGTATTTGCTGAGCTGCTTACCGCTTGGATACAGTAGCTTTCTGAAGCTGCTAAACTTGCCTCCGCCGGTGGATCTGTCTCGGCCCTGGATCTGGAGCGCAATGTCCATGTTGAACTGCACTGGCTTCTCGCATCGCTCAGCCTCGACCTCCCATCTCAGATTCAGCATCACCCGGCTGTTGATGTCCGTGAGTCGGTTCAGAAAGATGCATTCATGCTGCGAGCTGTCCCAAGCGCCTTGAGCAATGATGCGACTGGTGCCGTCTGAATTGTACAGCACTTGCTGCTTGTTGAGGAGCTTGATGGGTATATTTTCCTGTGCTGGCGACTCTAGAATGCGGCCTTTGCCGTCGAGTAGTCGCACATGGCCTATCGACGCCTTTGTGATCCGCGTCCATTCAAACTGACGGCCCGATGTATGCGACAGCGTAAAGCAGATCCTTCTCTGCAGTCCTTGTCGTAGCGTGAAATAGCCCTTGTCCATGGGGCCTTTGGACAGCAGCTGTACCGGTGTGTATTCGCCCGAGGGAGACAGCTCCCGCACCTCTACCCAGGCTATGATATCATGGCGCTCTGCAGTCAGCAGCTCTTCTTCTGACCTGCGTTCCAGCGAGGCAATGGTGGAGCCTCCGCTGCTGGTGCTGCTGCTGCTGCCCGACGACGACTTGACAGAGGTGTGGTCGTGTGCGTGTGTCTGTGATTTGTGCTGCTGCTGCTGCTGCTGCTGTGCTGCAAACAGATCCACCAGGCGTGGTCTCTCTCGCTGGTCGTCCCATCTCTCTTGCTGCAGCAGAACCCTGGGCTGCGCTTGCCCAAACACCTCGAACGGAATGTAGCCATCTTGCAGCATCTCGAGCACGCTGGGAGTCACCGTCAGCGAGAGCGTCTGCTTGAAGCCGAGCTGGACAGGGTTGCTTTCAAAGTAGTTGGCTGGCTCAGTGGCAAAGATCTTTTCCGCGGGCGAATGAGACGCAATGCCGCCAAACGACGACAGCTTGAACTGGACATGGACGTCTGTAAACTCGGATTCCTGAATGCCGCTAAACTCGACCAACTGTATCTCAAACAGGAGGTTCTGTCCACACTGCAACGTGGTTTGGTCGTCCTTGTCCTCCTCGTCCTCCTTGTCTTCGTCGTCGTCGTCGTCTTCGTCGTCGTCGTCTTCGTCATTCTCTGGAAACGTAGGCTTATGGTGGCGGTGGCTGCTTAGCGACAGTGCCAGGCTATCATTGACAATGGCTGCAGACCGCGCAATAGGCGAGACCAAGATGGACAGCTTGCCGCGCACCTGTCCTGTGCTGTGGCAGATGATCTCCACCGAGCTTTGGTAGGGCTGCTGCGATATCAGGTTGCGCAGGGAGAGGGAGGCAGCGCCAATGAACGTGTATTTGGGACACGGGTTCTCAAAGAAGGGGTCTTCCCAGTTAAAGTGCTTTCGGTACAGCGGCTTGTCCATAAAGTTGTAGAGGTTGCGCATCTTGTGCAGTCGCTGCTTGAGCTTCTCGAGCGACCACACGTAAATGACCTGGTTCTTCTTGTCAATCACACGCACGCCGACGCAGGGCTTGGGCGTCGACATGAGCATCGTGTCTTCGTCCGTCTCGAACTGGTGCAGCGCCGACGTGGGCTCCCAAAAGGAAAGCGGGTTGGACAAGGGCTCGTCTTCAATCACGGCAAACTGGTACAGCACCTGCTTGCTGAGCTCTCTGGAGATGATGTTGGCTTCTTTGAGCATGACAGCATGGGTCAGCACGACTTCGGCCATGTCCACGGTTCTCAGCTGTCGCCACTTGGCCAGCACCTTGTGGATCATGGCCATCTGCTCTGGCGTGTAGGCAGGCTCCGTCGGCTGCTGCGAGTACTGTCGAGACATGCGGTGGATCTTGGCTTCAAACAGGCGCTTCTGGTTGTCCAGCTCCTTTTGCATGCGGTCCTTTTCCTGCTTGAGCTTCTCCTCGAGAAAGTCGGAATGCGCAATAGACAAGTCGGTGCAGATGCTCTCGGCGCCGTCTGTGGCTGCTCCGGCGCCTCCCATCAGCGTGGACGAGTTGCGGAACGAGTCTCTGGTGGTAGAAGACACATTGTCGTCCTCGTTCTCTGCCCTGCTCTCTGACCGCGTTCTTCTGGAATTGCGCACCTTGGAGAGGTTGTCGTACAGGCTGTCCAGCTCTTCGTCTTTGAAGCCTTCGAATTCCTCGGTGCCATAGTGGTTCAGAGCCGCTTCGCGTCGCGCATAGTTCCAGTCAATCACTTCAGACACGTCAGAGGAGGGTGAGTCGGGCCGAGAGTTGCTGTCGTCCATCAGTGCAGGCGTCGTAGCCCCGCTCATGCTGTTGCCGATCGCCACCTTTTGCAGATCGCGCTCCTTGCGCACCTCTTCGGGGTTGTTGAAGCGAAAGATGTGGTAGTAGCCCAGGATGATGCGATACCCGCTCTTGAGCTGGCGCGGTGCTGTGATGCGCATGCCGTTGACCATGGTGAGCGAGTCTGTGCCTGGATGCAGCGTCACTGTGCCATTCTTGTTCTCAAACGTACAATGGTCGTCCTGGATGTTGGAGCCGCTGAGCCGGATATCCGCCTGCACATCGCTCTCCTGCCGTCCCAGCCGAGTCAGTCCCGGCTTGATTTGGTACATGAGACATTCTGACATGAGTGGATCCTCGTTCAGGTTGACGATAAAAGGGATGGTCTTGGGCGTGTACACGCCCATGTCGTTCTTTTCAATGGTGATGCCCAGCTCTTTGAGTGATTTCTCTCGCTCCAAGTGGATCTCTTCAGTCTTTTTCAGCTTTTCCTCCCAGCTTTCGTTCAAGTTGGCCAGCAGTTTCTCGGAACTCTGCAGTTGTTCAATGATCTCTTCTTTGGACATTTTCTTCTTTTTGCCTGTGCTGTCCATGATTTCAAATTCGGGCAATGGCTTTTTACCTGCTGATGCTGCCGCTGCTGCTGCTGCTGCTTGGGCTGCTGGTAAGCGAGAGGCACTGGTGCTTGTGGCTGTAGTTTTGTAGGCACTGGTGGCTGTGAGTTGCTCCACTTCTTCTGGGGCATAGGTGCGCAGTCTGTCTCGAAGCTGATCTAATTCGTCTTTGAGGTCTCGAATCAGTTTGGCGTTGGGATCCTCATTGACAATAGCCTTGTTTTTGATGCGCTTTGCTTGATCTGCATATCGCAATGTACTGAGTGTCTCGTCGTAGTCTGCTTGAGAAATGGCTGCAATCATGGCTGTTTTGGAGTTGCCGCCCAGCGAATCTTTGAGCAGCCATGTCAGTACCTATAGTGTGTGTAAGATGTCAGCCCCGTGCAAGCATGGTCAAACTAGAAGAAACTTACCGAATCTCTGTAGGGGATAAAGACTTCCTTCTTTTTGCCTCGCTTTCCCTCTTGCGACGACTGCTCTGCCAGTCCAGCAATGACTTTGCCCAGCGTTGTCAGCGATCGATTGATATTGGCGCCTTCCTTGAGTCGAGCACCAGTGGCACCGGTACTGTTGGCACGTTCACTGCCAGCTAAATCGACCAAACTATATCCGTCTTTGGATGTCAGTGAAACCGGCTCCAATCTCTCATATCACTGCGTACCTGATTCTGGCTACTTTCTCCGTCTCCAGCTTGGTCAAATCGTCCAGTCTCTTTTGCGTAAGAAAGAGTGTGAATACGGCATGGGATCTCGAGGACGTTTCGTTCATGTTGGTGGCAGCCACTGTTCTGGCCTTGTTGCCTTCGTCCATCAGATGCTCGATATCGGCAAAGGATGTCACCACCAGCCGAGACAGATCCTCCACGTACGGGCCCAGCGAAGGATGCTCTCTCACCTTGAGGTTGCCCTTGTTTTTGGGGTTGAGCAGATCACGCACCTTTTCATTGTAGATTTCGATATACGACACTTCCACACGGTAGGTCAGGTTGGGCTGTGAATTGATGGTGATGCGGTTGAACAGCTCTGAGCAAGTGCGGGGAATGATACCAATGTCCTCGCCATAGCCCATCTATACGGTACAGGCAGCTTAGCTACAGATACACACACACACACACACACACACGGACTTACCATCGAGTAGGATTTACCAGAGCCCGTTTGGCCATCTAATCGCAGCGGGTTAGTATCGCAGCAGCATGCCATGAGCCATCCACATAGTTACATGCAAAAATACAGCAATTGTAGCCGTCAAAAGCATGGTCCAGCAGCTCTTCGCCCATATCGTTGTACACTGTTTGCTGATCGGCATAGCGAGGGTCGTTCTTGTCGGCCGACCAGTACGACTTGTCAAAGGTAAAGGCCTTTACATCTTCCGATTCCTTGCCCGTCCTCTGGTCGGGAGGTCTGCTAATGATGGTCTGGTCGCCATCCATGCGAATCAGACCCACTGCTCCACGAGCAATTTCTATCGAGTGGTACAGAGTTAGTGTTTTGTGTGCACACACAGACTGCTGCTGCTGCTGCTGCTGCTGCTGCTGCTGCTGCTGCTGCAAGCAGTCAAATCAAGGTACCTCTGGCATTCATGGGACGACATCGCACGACGACTTTGATGTTGCCTCCTCCACTCATGCTTGTTGTGTAGTATTGTCTATAGGGGGTTGGCTGTCTACAAGTGCTCTTTTGTGTGTGTGTTGTTTCTTGCTGCAACGGATGTCGAATATCCTCGTTTCAAGTTGGCTGCAAGCGTCGACGTTTCAGATGCTGGAACTTGTATATCTAGTATGGATAGGCCAGACTCTCTGCGTTTCTCTCTCTTTTACTCTCTGTTGAATGTTGTTGCTTGCAACTGTCGTAAATCAAGATGGTTGCGTGCGTAGCCCTTGTCTTGATCAGAGAAAAAAAAAGCCAAAACGAGCAAGAAAAAGGGCAGAAAGGGTATAATTACGGAAAAGAGAGAAAAAAGAAAAAAAAAGGGGCAACTCATTTGTTGTAAATTGTCTGCAGTTTTAAAAGGACCCGCTGCAATTGAAAGATGATTGGATGTCATTGGGCAGAAACGCGAAGTTGAAATCCTGCTTATTGTAAAGTGAATGATTAGGTGGCCTACAACCAGGATTTGCAAAAGCGAGAGAGAGTCTATTAAGGTGGGTCTGATTTGAAAAGCGAGAAAACAACAAGAGATCTTGATTGCAATGACCAATTCCCCGGTAGAATGTGTGTCAGGATCTCGCTGATTGATCTCGTCAGCAACCATGCTACTTTGATTGCTCGTTGGTATCAGCTATTCTTGATCAAACATGGCTCTTGTAAATGCCCAATGACAGGTATAATTCTTTTAATTTAAGTAATTGTGCAAATATATTTTAATGAAAGTCTTCATCAAGAAACCATAGTAGCAGCGAGAGATACATGGAAATCATCTGCTTTGATTGAAAGAGCCAGAGCAGTGTACATCAGAGGCATTTTGTTTAGTCCATTGTTTTTTCAGGTAGTCTGTTTATGCATTGCCAGCTACCAAAAGAGCCTTTGCTCTTAAATCTCCAAAATAAGCCCCCTAATAAGAGTAGCCGATCCGGTAGATAGAGCACCGTCATTGCAACATGGGGCATATATACAAAGGAACCACCGTTTGTAGAGCCTGCCTGGCATGGAACATTTTGACCTTGCCGAGAAGCCAGGCTTCAGCGTAGAAGCTGGCATTTGCTAATCGTCCTAAAGACATGGACTCAATACCATTGAGGGAAAGTGTAGTGGTTAGCACCCGTATTTTATAACACAAAAAGCCTGTGTTTTGCATTGTGTTTTCTTTCGTTATGGATATCCCAACGTTTAGCGGGTAATCCTACCTGATATCAGATCAAATATAGAAATGTGCTGTTGGGATAGCCCTAGTAAAATCTGCTACAAGAGGATCTCTTTGCCTCAAAAGCATTGAATGTCTGATAAAAAAGGTTTGTGTCACTGCTTCAATGTTAAAGATGCGACGCAGTATCTGCTTGAAAGCAGCGCGCATGTTGGCTTCCAGAACGTGTTGGAATACTATCAGCCAAAGAATTGACAGCAGTTTGAACATGATTCTGCAAAATTTATCAATGGCAACCTAAAGAAGCTAAACAGCTCCAGAGACAAACTGCTTTGCTTTAGTTTCAACCAATTCGAGGTGAGTTCGCGAAAGCCAATTCATCCACTACCAGCAGATACTCATACCTCTCTCTAATCATTTCAGTGCTTCCAATCAGTAGAGTCTGACTGATATTGGCAAAAGCGCGAGCTTCAAGCCAATGCCGAGAATATCAACATTGCCCAACAGCTGGCTTACGCTCAAAACTTGCAATCCGTCTCCAATTCGCTGGCAAAGAGAAAGAAAGATGCAGCCGCTGCTCCCACTCCAGAATGGCCGATAAAAAGAACAAGAACGCAGTTTGTCAGAGACAGCCATGTCAGCCCCCAGTGCATTTCAGATGATTCTAGTAATGCCAACAGCAGCATGTAATCATCACCTTCGTTATATTTTTTATCTGACTTTGAGGACCATGCCATCGGCTGCATCACCAACTTGAAGACGATCGATATAGCGCCTCACCACTCCAGCACGAGTTTGTAACAAGTGGCCCTGAATACAATCATTTCGTCAGCTTACATGCTTCATAGCAGAAGCAGAATAAGAAATGAGCGTTCAGAACTGAACGTGGTTGCCTTCTCAGTCTCCACTTTGCTGGACCCTTTGTTCGCTGTACATGATCCTATTCAAACTGACTATGACACAATCTCGTGGGTCTTCAAATAGCACAAAGATACAGACGACAACGCCCTACGTCCTGATATTCTTTTCAGCACAGCTTGTATAAAGAGATGATAGAAATCGGCTGTGGTGAGGTCAGGAAGGCCAGCTCTCCCTACTATTTGAGAGTAGAGGATAAAATGCATGTTTTCGAAATCATGAAGCGTCAACTGCACACTCGAATTCAACATGCAAAGGATGAACTTGAGGCTGTCACCTTTGGAATTGTAATCTGTGGTATGTCTGTAACATGCTACAGAATGCGAGTGGATCGCTCCAATGGTGTATATCTGTATTAGCAAGATGAGTCTTTTACATTGCCAACAACATACAAGACATACGGGCATAATATGGACATTGCATTGGAGGCTGTTTTGCAGTTCCAAAAACGCATGTTGCAATCGCTGTCTCAAACCAAAGCTGACACTCACCAAGACATCATTAGGCATTTGTACAAGCCATTGATCCCCTTCTTTTGAGCCCATTCACATTGATAGACACTGTCAATAATATCTATCGCAACCAACGCTACAAGTCAAATCCAATTGCAATTATATAATACATTTTTTCTTCATTCAAATTCAGTCTTTTTAGTTGATTTTGTACACAAAAAATAGACAGTTGATTGATATTGTGTTTCACCAGTGCTTTTATTATTTTTGTGGGATCATTACACAAGTTTTTATTGCACTAATAACTATGATCTATCTCACTTGCTTTCCAGTGTTTCAGCCTATCAAATCGCTAGAATGGGCTCGGCACACACAAAAATCCTAGAAAAAAAATGCGAGGGTCCCCTCTGTTTTTTCGTTAGGCGGGGGTTCAAATACTAGTAAATAGCCTTATATAGAACTATCGTACCAGTAGATGAGTTAACCCACCTTTGGGTGCCAGAAAATGCCTTACTACACCTTCTAGCG
>JAXQGS010000841.1:0-14015 GCA_037040325.1 Mucor sp. M7501 | reverse complement strand
CGGATGTCCCGATGATCGATCTGGAGGACCAGTGGAGGAGGAGCCTCCAAAATTCAATCCCAGCCAGGCTGTGTTTTGCCCTGGCAAGCACCTTTTGTATAGTAAAAGGCACTGTAGATGTCTAATTGCTTTCGATACTACGCTCGATCTCTGCTGCTGTCACCCTGTAGGTTCCAACCGCATGTTGCTGCGTTTTGAGATATGGTATTTGAGTATACATGTTAAGGATCTCTTCTCGTTATTGGACCTTTTTCTTGGGTTCAGACGACAGACTCAGTGAGATATTCTGCTATGGCTTTCTGAGCCGCATCGACACAGAATGACCATGTCTGATGAACAATGAAAAAGGTTGTCCTTGAAGTCTAATCATATAAATTGCATGCCCTTATTTACGGTCTTATTCAAGCCCTGTGGCTAACAACTAAGGGCTGTATCATTTCTAAATGTACAGAATGTAAAGTTTGCTATTCATGGCTACATGTTGTATTTGCAGTAAGGCTATAGTATTATAGTATCTCTTAATACATGATTAAGTTTGCTTTAGCTTACACCTAACCGCACGTGGTTAATTAGTGATTCTATTTAATGAGCCTCTCCATTAAATTATGCTAGATCCAGGTTTCACATTGCACAAATTAAATAGATGACTATAAACAAGTTTTTATTCTTCTTTCTTCATGTTTAATGTACAAACAACAATAACATCAATAATGGCAAGCCTAATCCTTCTTGATGCCGTATTGTGCCTTATATTCCTTCATGAGCTTGAGCTCATTTTCATAAGTACCCTTCTCTTCCATGAACTCCATAATGTGATCCATAGAGATGATGGCACGAACTTGAACATTGTTCTTTTCTTCGACGGCTTGGATAGCGCTCTTACCAGTACCATCGGGAGCAATTTCAGCGCGATCAACAGCGACAAGGACACCAGCAAGTTGAGCATTGTTTTGCTTGATGATCTCGATGGATTCGTTAATGGCAGTACCGGCAGTAATCACATCATCGACAACGACAATCTTGCCGTTCAAAGGAGTACCAACAATGTTACCACCCTCACCGTGATCCTTCTTTTCCTTGCGGTTAAAAGAGAAGGGGGCATCCTTACCGTGATCATTGGACAAAGACAAAGCAGTAGCACAGACAAGAGGAATGCCCTTATAAGCAGGGCCGAAAAGAACATCGTAATCGAAGCCGGCGTCCTCGAGAGCAGCAGCGTAGAAAGTACCAATAGCGCCCAAAGTCTTACCACTGTTGAACAAACCAGCATTGAAAAAGTAAGGTGAAGTACGACCAGACTTGAGGTGGAAGGATCCAAACTTGAGGACCTCGTTCTTGAGAGCAAACTCGATGAATTCACGTTGATAAGCCTTCATTATGGATGTTATTGTATGGGGATATAATGAAGAAAGAAGAAAAAGAAGAAGAAATTTGAATTAACAAGGTAGATGTCAAGTTTATAAAGTGTGGATCAAGATCTCCGCGCTCAAAATGGGTGACTCTTACGACTGTGTTTTATTGATTTAGATTTTGGATGATTTACCATCAATGAGAGAGATCACAACCTTTCCCTTGTTCTTTCCAGAGTGCAAGTAAGCAACACCAGCGGCCACGGAATCAATACCGCTCAAACCACCGTTATCAAGGAGCACCTTGAGCTTACCTTCCTTGACCAACTTGATCATGTTGGCCATGTGGGAGGCAGAGAACTCCTTGTAATCGGGCATGAAGAAACCAGCAACCGTGCGAGAAGTACCAAGGAGCTTTAATGTGTTGACGTTGTCACCAGCCATACCATTAGCATCAGCATAGGTAGACACTGTGCCGATAACAATCAAACGACCACGGACAGCAAGACTCTTGAGACAAATGTCGAAAAAGTTACCACCTACACTCTCAAAGATGATATCAACGCCACGGGGGTATTCTTTCTTCATCACCGCCTTGAAATCTTCCTTTTTGTAATTGATGACTCTGTCACAGCCCATTTCCTATTGCATGATCCATATCCATTGAGCCGTCCATACTTGCAACTTTTATGTACGCCAATCTTACCTTGAGCATGGCGACCTTGTCATCACTGGAACATGTACCGATAACGTGATTGCCAGCCAATTTGGCCAATTGTACGGCAATTTGTCCAGCACCACCAGCAGCTAATCACATAATGCAATTCAGTATATTTGATCTCGATCTGGCTCTTCGTGCACATTACCTGCAGTAACAAGGACAGTCTCTCCCTTGGTCATGCGGCCAGTTTCAGCCAAAGCAATTGAGGCAGTTAAACCAGAAGTCAACAGACCTAAAAGTTCAGGTCTAGCATTCTACAAAGACATCCACATTAGATCTACAGATCCCCCCCCCCGCACACGGCACAATGAAACTTACAGGAACAGGAATGACAGCCTTGTGAGAGATTTCGACGTATTCAGCGAAAGCACCGTATTGTGTGTAGATGACGTGAGAACCAATCTTGTCTTTGGAGACGTTGGAGCCTACAGCAACAATCTCACCGAGAGCTTCGAATCCGACATCAAAAGGACTAGAGCAGATGAAGGTGAATAAGAGTGGTGAATGGGAGTTTACAATGCAACTTACGGCTTGATGCCAGGGATGTATTTGCCGTTGGTGAAATTGATATCAGAGGCGTTGATACCAACATAAAAGTTCTTTACAACAACGCTGTTGGGCTTTAGGTTTTGGATCAAATCATTATAGTTGACAGAGACCACCTTTGTCACCTTGCTAAAGTCATTACCAACTTCAAATGCTTGGAGCTTGCGGAAAGTTGTAGGACTAGAGTAGATTCTTTTAGTATGGCATTAAATGAGATGGTTTTCCATAGGTGTGCTACTTTACGCAGACATGATAATATAATTCAAAAAGAGTTGTAGAAAGGTAGAAAAAAAGGATTAAAGAGAGCATCACAAAACCTGCAGTAATTAAAGCAGGATAGGCGGTTGTTCAATGTAAAATTTGAGCTTTGTAATCACAAAACAAGGTGAGAATGAGGATGAATAAACATGCATACTCGAAAGGAAAGAACTCATATATTCTTAAGTAATTCTATATTGCAGTATGGCTGAATTCATGTCAGCCATCTACTTTATGGATTTGATTAATAAGCTGGCGGTAGTCGACCTCAAGTTTGATCAAAGGCAACAGGACGAAACTCTAATCCACCAATTGCAAACTCAACGCTGCTCTGTTTGATCGGCCACGAACGAGTTTTTGACATTGCTACATGGGCATCCACTTTAGTGCCGTCCTAAATATACATGTGCCTACTCATGTTGGGCATGTTGATGCTCACACAAGTCCTGTTTTCAGCATGAGACTGCCTGTGATGCGTACGCAGGCAGATACCACTTTACTGGATTGCTGCTTTCTTGTTACATTTGTCTAGTTTGGATCAGGCTGTTAGAGAAAGAGTGCCAGCCGTAAAAGGCTATTCATCCGAGTACCCATCTCGTAAGCCTACACTATCAAGAACAAACACAAGACTAGTCTCGGTAAAATGGTATCATAGGCAACATGTCCCTGTCTAGAGATTGTTGTCAAGCCTACTAGTACTAGAGCTTGGAAGGGCCAGCAGTTTTTTAACCAACTCATGACGGAAATGACAACCATCCATCTCTTTGGTTTGGAAAGCGCGTCCTCTTCAACAAACTTGAAGCCCTTGCTTCTGATTGATGCATACAGCCATCAAACTTGTTTAACAGGACAAAAATACATAAGGGGGGGAGGGACATTTACACCAACATTTGCTATTCAAGCCACGAAGCAAGTTTTTCTTTCCCTCTCTCACTATTTTTTTCTTTCCCGTGACAAAACATGGCCTCTGTAGATTCCTCACAAGTTGAAAGAAACTTCTCTTTTCAAGATAATGAGAGAGTGTTGTGTTTTCATGGACCTCTCATGTACGAAGCCAAGGTTGGAACGCGATAGATGCTAGCAATGATGACTGTATACTCAAGTCAAAGCACAACCTGTAGGTCTTAGAGAAAAATTGGATGGAGGAGCCTGAAGCAAGTGGCCCTCATTACTATGTTCACTATAAAGGCTGGAAGAAATCGTACGTTGCTAGTCGTTGTGCTGTATTTTATCGTGAGACTGACCCATTGTGCTGTATATAGCTGGGATGAATGGGTGCCAGAATCAAGAGTGCTTCGCTGGTCAGAAGAGAATTTACAAATGCAGCAAAGACTCAAGACTTTCTATCGCACAAATCAATCAGGAGGAAAAAGCACACAACAGAGCGACGGCGAGGGCAGCAATTTGGGTAAACGTCGCAGAGATGCCAAGCTGGAGAAGGAAGAGGATTATCTCTATCGACCAGAGATCAAGCTCGATATACCAGACACATTGAAGGGACAGCTGGTCGATGATTGGGAAAATGTGACAAAGAACCAACAGCTGGTTACGTTGCCAAGAACCATCAATGCCAATGAAGTGTTGTCGCGATACAAACGGTTCAAGAAAGACAAGAAGGGCAACCGTGAACTGTGAGTGTGAAGATTGCTTTATGCATTGCGCCGACTGACAATGGGACCCTCTACTATTAGAAATGAAGATTTATTAGACGAGGTTTTGGAGGGCCTACGCATCTACTTTAACAAGGCTTTAGGCTCAATGCTTCTCTATCGATTTGAAAGACATCAATACGCTGATATGAGAAGACAGTACGGCGAGACGGATCTAGTTGAGATCTACGGTGCTGAACATCTCTTACGGTTATTTGGTGAGTGCTTTTTTTTTGCTTGGTTGGTATTCATGACTGACTCACATGGCTACTACTACAGTTCAAATGCCTAGCTTGATTGCACACACAAACATGGATCCTGATGCTGTCAGTGTGCTGTCCGACTACCTAACAGACATCCTACGGTAAGCCGCATGTCCAACAACCATGTATCAGTTGCTAAATCCATCTCTGAATAGATTTATGCAGAAAAACCAGAAGCAATTATTTCAAGCAGAATATGAAAACGCTGCTCCTGGCTACGTTGCATTATCCACTACTACTTAATTCTCCCCTGCTTTCATTGCAGTTGTAAATAACTCTGACCATTTTCATTCATTACCATTGTTGACAATCACTAAATACTACTCAAGTAATATACACGAGTTTCTTTTTTTTTTTATTTATTGGCATATGTTGATGAGAAGCATGAGCCAGTTTAATGATGCCTTGGTGGTGGTGGAGGCGGTGATGATGATGGAATAGTATTCAAAGCGTCTTGTTCCCCATGTTCTTCTAATTCGACCTTTTCATAGGCAGGGGGATCAGGTCTAGGCGGTGCAGGTTGTGTTTCAGCTGGTCTTGGAGACAGTCTAGGTCTGGGCGTTGTAGGTAGTGGAGGTGGTGAATGAGCATTCTCTCCATGTACTGACGACAAGACAGGTCTAGGTCTATCAGGGATAGCAGGTGCTGCAACGTGTGGTTGTTGAGGAGACGTAGTAGGCATGGAATCAATCTGTACGGCAGGTTCCTTGACATTTGCAGAAGGAGGGGCTGGCTCTTGATCAGAAGAAACGAGAGGGTTTGGATTGCTGATCTGTTGCGATTGTGCTGAATCTGCCACTTGCTCAGCAGCTACTACAGGCTGGGCTTCCAATGCTTCTTCAGGAACAGGGGTTGGCGTCGAATTGCGACGTGGTGGAAGAGGCGGGTGTTGCTTTTGCATGCTGTCAGGAATGTCAGAGTCGTTTTGTGCAGCAGAGGCAGCTCTGTTGCGGCGAGGCTTGATAGGAGGTGTTGCTGCTACTGAAGGATCATGATCGCTTGTCTTGTCGGCCAGCAGTGTCTTTGTGGTAGCAGTGGGAGCGTCAGGCAGATCTTTAAAGACGGGAGCTGATGATGGAGGAGGAGGAGGGATGGATCGACCACTTCCAGCAGAAGAACCAGATAACCGCTTTTCCTCTGCACGCCTGCGCATGTTTGCCATTCTCTCTGCATAGAGCTCCTTCTTTTCTTCGCTTGTTGGCTTGTAGACGTCGTCATCGTGGTTGTTCTTCTTGTGCAAAAAGCTCTCTGCCATGTTGATCAAAGAGTTCTTTTTGTTGTTGCCGTCTTTGCTGCTGGCTGCTGAAGACGATGGATGGTGATGTCCCGAGCGAACCGAAGAGGCGTCTGATCCATTCTCCTTGTTGTTGTTGTTGCTATCAATGGGTAGTAAGTTGCTGATTTTGTTGAGCAAGCCGCTTCCACCTGAACTATTGGTCTTGACAGAGGCAACGCTCTCTGAATCGCTGTCATCGCCATCATCGCTATTCTTCATCACCCTCTTTCGCAGTGCGTTTTTTGACCATTTGGTGCTTGTGCTGGATGCAGATAGAATGGAGTCTGTAATAGAGTTTCTATCCACAGATTTGACTGATGCCGCATCGTCTTGGTGAGATTTCGTCTTTGAGGTAGGTTGTTGCAATTCGGGCGTGGATTGAGATGGCTCCAGTTTTCGCAACGGCGCCAATTCGCCAGAGACAGGTCTTCCATTAGGCACCATTTCAGCAGCGGACTCAGCACGACGGTTCTTGAGCTTCAGCATGTCAGCAGCCGTGGTTTTCTCATCCACATCAGGCACAGTCGGTGTTTCGCGAACAGCATCAGCCGTTTGAACCTTGTTGCTGGAAGCGCTGGCACTGGAATGCACAGAGGAAGGTCTTTCGTTATCGTCTTCATCAGCAACATAGGCGGGCTCGGAGGCGGGCTTCTTCTTTTGCACTTGCACCTTCACAGATCGGCCAAAAATACCACCCTTGCCATTAGAGGGGCAGAAGGAAGTGTCGTCCATGTTGGGCAGAACAAACGTCTCTGCCATCACCTCGCGGATTCTAGACTCAATAGCGTTGGTTACAATATTTAATTTAATCAGCTTGTCAGCAACCACTGGTGTAATCTTCCAGTCCATTTCAGGCATTTCAAAGAAGGCCAGCCAATAACGATTCGTGGGAGGCGCCTTCAATTTGAACATCATCCTGCCAGCCAGCCGGTTCAATTTCACTGCCAAAATCAGATTCATGCGAATAGGCTTCATGCGAGACGAGTACGACCAGTTGAAATCCGTCTCAATCTCAATCGTCAGCCCACCTGCGTATTCCACCTTGGCCTCCACAATCACCTCTCCCTCCGTCGACAGCGAGAGCAGCTTGGGGTCCGTAATAAAAGGCACTGAGGCGCCCACATCGACACTGCGCACATGTATTTCGTCCAAGAAGGTGGGCCGCTTTGTCTTGTCAATCTTTTTTCTAATCTTCATTTCCACAAAGTGCTTGAGGCGGTCCGTCTTGTACATGCCCAGAAAGAGGCGGCCAAACACAGCGTTGATCCAGGCAGTTTCGCGGTGGCTGGGGGTCGACTGCACTTGGCGGATCAGCTCGTCCAGCGCCTCTTGGTCAAAGTGGGTGCTGTCCATCATCACGTACTGAGGCCCGTCAGGAGGCTGGTCCTGCAAGAGCTGATGTGCTTCCAATAGTCCAAAGTACCAATCCTCCTTGTCAATGTTGCGTCCACACGTCAGATACAATGCACGCGTAGGGCTGCATGTGATGTCGTCTTCTGGCAGCGTGCAGACAGGCACGTTCTTTGCTGTCGGCTTGATGTCGTCCTTGATGGCATTGGGCACCAGGCGTATCACTGACATGCGGTTGAAGATTTCGCCCTCAGGCTTGTCCTCGTCATTAGGAGGATACAGCGACACTTGAAAGTCCTGCATCGGCAGTATCATCACTAGGTTCTGCTGCTTTTTCGACTCGTAGCAGAACAAGGTGCCGTGCTTTAGCAGTGCGTATACCAGGCCCTTTTTGAGGTTTGTGTTGCTGTTACTGCTTCCACTGACATAGGACTGGATGCCAGAGATAATGCCATTTCCCGAATTGACTTCGGGCATTTTGGGTTGGTACTGGTTGGTGAGTCGAATCCAGCCCCTCTTGACAATGGCATCGTCGTCCTTGGCGGTTGTGTGGATGGGCTCCTTGAGTGTGGCCTTGGGCAGCAGAGGCTCGATGCCGCCCTTGATGTAGACGAACGCGGCGAGTGCCATGAAGGGCAGAAATGTAACGCCTCCAAGCACATAGATGGCAATAAACCCTAGAAAGGAGACCATTGAAGTGTGTTGAGGAAAATGGAAAAAAAGAAGAAAAAGCAAAAGAAATGCTGGACACTGATATTTCACAATGGTGAACATTTGCATGCTGCTCCTCCTCGTCGAGGGATAAATATCACCGAGTTTGATCTCCGTAACATATGAACAAACGATACGTCATGTATGGTAATACATTGCAATGAGATACTCATCGACATCCATCCCCTTTATATTAGCATCGAGTAGTCAACAAGGTGGTTGCAATGGAGGTATTTCTTGGCACTGACTTGTAGGGTGCAAGTATGTTGCATCATTCTAGACAACGGCTTGCTCCAGGTGCGTTTGATCCAGGGATCTCGGTGGATGTCTATATCGCCTTGATGGTTGGCAAGATTCTCATGTGAAAGCTGAATGGTGCAACCTCAATCAAAGTGCGCGTGAATTGGTTTCAAATGTATATGTTGCGATATCTCATCATGGCGTATCCATGTATAGGCCTCCTTTTCTTCTCGCCAGACTTTGGGAATGTGCCTGATGTGTGTGGTTTGGCAAGAACTTGCTCCACGAGCATACTCGTAGGCTTCTGTCCATGATATTCATCATTGCCTCTCATCTCTAGAAACGTATCACTGTCAATGAATGAAATTGGCCGTATTCAAACGCATTCTCGGGCAGACTACCGCGTCAAGCTCTTGTTTATAATTGCACATTGGTTTATATTGAATTAAAAAATATACAATGAAAATGAAATACAAGTAGATGCCATGATTTTACATGATAACGCAATCTTCCTGAGACATGCTCTTCTTCTTTTCGGTAGGCATCTTTTCCTCGGTGATCTTGCCCTGAAGTTTCTGTATAGCACGTTTATCGCCATTTTTAGCCGCCTTCTTGTACCATTCGACAGCTTGTAAAGTGTCCTTTTGACAGCCAATGCCCACCTCGGAAAAGTAACCCACAGCGTATTCTGCTTTCGGTAATCCCATGTCAGCAGCACGTTTAGCCCAAATATATGCGTTTTCGTCTGACTGAGGCAAGACACCGGGAGAACCCACAAGATACCAGGCCGTCAATGCAAAGCAGGCGTCCTTGTTCCCCTTCTCAGCTGCAATGGTATAATAGTGGATGGAGAGAGCAGGGTCGGGCTGGCAGTTGAGTTTGCCGTATTCGTAACATTCGCCTAATTTGAATGCAGCAGCACCGTGTCCCATTTCAGCAGCTTGGTTCAGTAAGACGACAGCGTATGCTAAATCCACAAAAATCACATTGGGAACGCCGTTGATATGTAGTAAGGCCAGCTCGTAAATGGCGTCCGGGTATTCAGGCGTGGCTGCCTCGACTGAGCGATTGAACCATTTGACAGCTTCCTTGTCGTTCTTGGAGACTCCCATCTCGCCGTTCATGTAAGCCAAGCCAAGACGGTACATGGCACCAGGATGGCCCAAAGAAGCTGCTTTTCTGCAATGCATGTTCAGTATGTATAGCAGGCGTTTGGCAGTTGACTTACTTGTAAAACAATACAGCCTTGGACCCATTCTGACGACATCCCAAGCCATGCTCGTAACACTTGGCAGCTCTACGATGATGAACATTTAAAAATCAGCATGTGCATAGCGTAAATAACCCAACAAATTGTAGACGCTAAAAGCTCAACAAATGTGTGCTGATATATTACCTGCTGGAGGCATCCATATGAAGGTGCTTGGATGCCTGTACGTAGAGAGAAAACGCCCTGTCTAGCTCAGGTTTTCCCTTTTTGTTCAGAGAGCCACTCTCAAACAGCTTTGCAAGATTGTATTGAGCATTCGCATGTCCCTTCAAGGAGAGCTGCTTCAGCAGTTTCTCGGCTTCCGAAAGATACTGACTCTTGCTAGTATCGTTATCTGGCAGCTGTTTTGCAGCTTCAATCATGAATATGGCAAAATCGCACTGGATATCTGGGCTGTTGGTCTTTTTGGCATTTTCTCTGTACATGTTGATTGTCTGCGCATACGATAGCAACGAAGCGTCTCTGCCAGGCTTCAGATGGGAATGATTTAATAATTGCTCTGACTGGGTTGATGTTACACTATGTCTATTTTGATGGTTGGATGTGCTACTGCTGGACGATCGCACTGTGTTTGGGATGGAGCCAAAGGAATCGTTCGCTAAAGAGCTTGCCATGGAGGAGCTCGCACTGTGAGTGGAAGGGTTTGGCGATATGGTCTCAGGCTGGTGGGGAGCTGGTGCCTGCTTGTTGTTGAGGAGAATGTCATTGGCAGGTCTCTGCAGATCAGTAGCGTCAATTGAAGGATGTATAGCTGTAATTTCTGCCATGTTGTTGTGCAAAGAAAGAGAGGAAGAAGGTGGTGTAGAATCCCACTAATGATCATCGTATTTATTTTAGTTTTGCCAACCCTACACTGATGTTATAAAAAGATTTTTATGTCTCATTCTAATGATATTCATTTGCACGGATGTTGTAAAACACACATTGGATTTGAATCTACGGTCACTGTGTTGTTGGTGTGCTAAAATATCCCCCACTGCGATTTTTGTGGGTTTCTTTCGACCAACGTGATAAAATGACTGATATCGCAGGATACGCTTATGGTTTAACTGTATTCGCAGGCGGCCTCATCGGCTATATCAAAGGTAATGATTGAGTAGTAGAATCGAGAGAGAATGGCGCCTCTAATGTCGATCCAATGTCTGCAGCACAAAGCACAATGTCGCTTCTAGCTGGGAGTTTGTTTGGCGCATTAGCGTGCTTGGGTGCTTTCCAAGCTTCCAACGACCCTAAAAATGTCACCTTGGCTTTGATTGTCAGTCTCTTGCTCTTGTACGTAATGGGCGGGCGCTTCTATCGTGGCCGTAAATTTATGCCTGCTGGGCTTGTGACATTGCTGAGGTATATAGCATCATCATCCTTGTCGCGCGTCCATGACAAAACATACACTAACACCAAGTATAATAGTCTCATCATGGTCATCCGATATGCCATGCGTTTGCTCTAAGCGTGATTGCTGCAGTATGGAAAATAAACTCGTTTTATTGAAATCATTCAAATGTCACTACTCCTTGGGCTGTATTGATGACAATCTTGCCTCCATTAGGTGATGTAATGTAGATGGAATCCAATGTGTTTTCAGGCGATAGATCAAGGATATGATCGGGTGGCAAAAACATCAAAAAATTGCGAATTAACCAGGGCTTTCCTTTGAACAATAAGGTAACACGTTCGAGCACTTGAGGGGTATTGATTCTATACGCACACGGATTAGCATGGATGGCGTATTGAGTAGTGGTGGGAGGGGCTCGAGCACTTACTTTTCTGAGCGGAAATCGGTCATGATTTCAAGGAATTTGTTGTACGTTTGTGGAGGTTCGTCTGCTTTAATTTGCTCCAGATAGCCTACAGCATCCTTCATTTCTACTGGCTTTGCTTCGACTACTTTAGTCTCCAACTCCTCTTTTAGACTGTCCAGACTGACGTCTCCGTTCAGTATCGATGCCAACATGTACTGTTTGTCTTTGCCAAACAATCCTTCAATCACACGAAGAGCCTACAACAGACAGCTGATGAATATCCATCGCTCATGCAAAAATGTCGCTTCCACTGTTTAATTTTACCTCTTCCAGATGTTTGTCATCCTTCACTTTTAATGCCGCAGGAGTCGCCATTGGCTGATCTTTGACAGTTTGCTGCTCCCCTCTCAACACTGCTCTCACCCACATGAGAAGATGCTGAGGCTGTCCGTTCTTGTCCACCAGTTTTGCCCATCCCGTCAGTATCAAGGCTCTTTGCAAATCGTCGTTTTGAGCAAATTTCGCCAACAAAGCACGTCTCCACGCATCGATTTTTCGGTTATCATGCCAATCCTTTCGCGCTTCCTCGGTAATGGGCAGCTTTTGTCGCAGTAGTTTGATTTGAGAAACAGGCAGCTGGCTTGTAGCGTCCCCAGAGTCTAAGCAGAGCTTGGTATAAATGTGTGGCGATTGCAAGAATTTTGAAGCGGTTAGATAGTGAACAACAGAGGCCCAAGCATGATCGTCAATGTGTAGTAGAACGAGCTGTGTGGTTGATTTCGTTGGCGATGTGGCAGTCGTGGTATCATCAAGTGGCGTATTGCGCATGTAGTCGTCAGAGAGAATGCGACGCCAATAAGGGTACTGAGAGCCAAGGTACTCGTAGCTATTGTTCATGATGTCTGAAATCGGACACTGTTCACCTGTCAAAGTGCCTGGCTGCTTGGCATCGGCTTCGATATCCAGTATAAACACAGTATCCTCTCGATAATCCTGCGGTATCCCTCCATACGAATCGGCGATCGACTGAGGAACAGGCGAGCTCACTTCCTCCTCTTGATCTTCAACTATAAATTCGCTTGTAAATTGACTTATGGTAGAGGATATCGCTGATGAATTATTGGTCATACTACTTTTGTTTTCCGTCGTTCTGGTTGGTTTTTTGGCTTTGTTCTTTTGTATTCTCTAGATAAAGTCGGTATCCCACCTTGAAACCGCCTGTTAATTCGAGATGGATACGAGAATAAAAAAGAGGGAAAAAGGTTTTTCTGTTTGTGGGTGGAGAAAAAAGAGAAAAAAAAAATTGAGAATCAAATTGTCCAACTTTTCCCGATAGAATTCAATGACAAGAGATAGAAGCTTCTTGATGCTTCTTGATTGCAAGGTAAATTCAGCGCAAATGTGAGAGCTGAGGCTATTGTAAAAGATGAGAAGAGAAGAGAAAAGGACAAGATCCGAGCTTCAGGTGCCAGAAGTACTATTGCGACAGACAAAAAGACGCTTTCGAATCAAGCCACAGTGCGTCATTCGGATCATTTCACATTGTATCCAGTTGTTGAGAGAGCATATGATGTCTACTATCAAACGGGCGCTTGGCTTGTTTTTGGTGACGAACCGCAGTAATTAAGGGAATATGGGTTATATTTAATGCTGATCTATAGTAACGAAACGATTAACCGCAAACCGCCATCTCGGATCACTAAGCATTTATACCTTACCACACGCCATCCCCCCGAATGAAATAAGAATTGGTTGACTGGTTGATTGAAAGCTATAGACCTTTGTCAGAGCCGCTTGCTTTTGCTTGTTACGTCAAGTCCATGCTACATTAGTAGTGTTAGTGCGGGGAACAGACCACAAAGCGCATATTGAATGACCAAATGTTGGATAGCAAAAGCATAGTAAAATCAGTGACGAGACCAGGAAGAGAACATCAGAAGTAACTTTTCTCAGGGGAAAAATATGAACGGTTTCTTTTTGCTTCTTGAAGTTCCTTATAAAAACATGCCTTATTTCATTAACATTTCAAATCACATTTGAGACCCACAACTTGGCAGAACATAAATTTTGTTAGCCTATAAAATCAATCGATTTTTGAGTTTCTATCGTCATGTCTTCGGACCTCTGACACTTATTAAAATTGGAACGATACAGAGAAGATTAGCATGGCCCCTGCACAAGGATGACACTAAATCTCTGAGAAGGAAGCTCTACGGAGCACATTTTTTTTTTGCTTTTGCATCCATTGTTATTTTTGCATTCCTTGAGAAGAGGGCAGATCTTTTTTGCCGAGTGAGAAAGTCTGGCAGTCTTTGGATGAGTGACAAGGAAGGTAATCTTTTTTTTTGCAATTGCGATGAGTGGGGTATCAACAGCCTATCTCATTATTCGGTATCAGCCTTCTCACTGTTCGTCAGATATGGCCAATCCCTCTCGATGCGGCTCAGAAAGCCATAGCAGGACATCTCATCGAAGCTGTCATCCGATCCCAAGAAATGTGCCCAATAACAAAGATAGATCCTTGATATGTATAATCAAATCTCAAATTTCAAAATGCAGCATCGTGCAATTGGGACCTACAGAATGACACCGACAGATATTGAACGTAACGAAAGCAATTATAGACCTCTACAGTGTCTTTTC